>MU390418.1:0-44433 GCA_022578715.1 Nemania sp. FL0916
ATAAAATATAAAATTTAATATTAATATAATTTTATTTATAATATTAAAATTTAAATAATTTATTATTTTAATTTATTAAAATATAATTAAAAAAATTTAAACGAATATTTAAAAACTTTCCGCGATATATATAAATATTAACTATTAAAACTCCCGCTTTTAAAAAAAATTATTAATTTATTTTTATAAATATAATAAAAAATATAAAAATATAAAACTTATATTATTTTAAACATTATTTTAATTATTACGTTATTAATAAAAATAATAATTATATTATTTAAATTTATTATTTAATATATTTCGAAAATTTAATTATAATAATTAAAATAATAATTATTTAAATTTATAAAAATCGAGTTAATAAAAATTATAAATCGATATTTAAACTTTTTTATAAATCTTTATAATAACCCGATATTTACTTAAAATAAAAATAAAATTATTAATTTTATAACTTAGTTTAAATTATATAAAAAATTAAACAATACGTTAATTATAAAAATAAAACTTTTTTTTTAAATAAAATATTTATTAATTTTGTTTTAACGTTTTAAAAGTTATATAAAAAACAAACTTTTAATATTTTTTTAAAATTAAATAAATTACCGTTTTATATTTAATCGGAATTTTAAAAAACCGAAATCCGAAAATCGTATTATAAATAATTTAAAATTAAATATAAAATTAAAAAATTTAAAATACGTTAACTTAAAAATATTAATTAAAAATAAAACTTTAAAAATATAATTTAAAAATATTAAAATTTTTTATAAATAATTTAATAATATATAAAAAAGTTTAATTTAACGTTTGTTTTTTATTATACCGCGAAAATAATAAAAATAAAATTAATATAAAACTAATATTAATATTATTAATTTTATTAATAAATAATTAAAACGGATAATATAAAAAAACAACCGGAAAAATATAAAAAAACTAATAATATTAAATAATTTAAAAATATAATAAAAACAGTTATAAAAATAAACTATAAAGTTTTTTTTTATTAATTTAATAAATTTAAATATATTATTTTATTTTAATATATTATTTAAATATAAATAAAATTAAATTTTTAAAAATAAAAAGTATTAAAAACAATTATTTTTTATTTAAAAAAATATATAATAAAACGAATAAATTAATAAAAAAGTTAATTATTTTTAACTTTTATTTTTAATTTATAAAACTACGAATTATTCCCAGTCTTTTTTAAAAACTATATATATAAATAATAAACCGGTTTTTTATTTCACTTCTATATAAATATATTACTAATTTATTACTTTACTACATATTTGTTCCTATTATATACTATATTTATATAATATAGCATATAGTCTGTTTTAATAGCAAACATTACTGTTACACTGAATATAAATTTGGCATGCAGCAGAAGACAGGGCAGAGCTATCGAACGCGAGCCTGGGAGCAATAGGGCTGGCAACACGGCTTGTGAGAATGTAATAAATGTAATTGGAGACTGCATGAATGTAAGACTTTTCCAACCCTTTCCAACTCATCACGACGGTTTAAGAGAAACGATATTGGAGTCCATATTCTAAGCATTGGGCTGAAATGCTCTTTGGTGTCAAGAGTTGTTAGAGATGTAATATCTATCTCATTATGTTGGACCGTAGCAGATGAGATGAGATTAGAGACCTGTGTTTGAAGTAAATATGTATACAAAATATCAAGGATAATAAAGCAGATCGCCTGCTATAACCACATAAATATATCACGTAGTAAGATCAAATATGTAGTAAAACAACGAACTAGTAATATATCCAAAAAAAAAAAAGAAAAAAGGGTAAAATCCAGCCTGTTATCTATACACTAGGTCTCCGAAAGAAACCGGGAGCAACTGGTGGCTTTATAGACCAAAAACAAAGGCTAGAAGCAACTAAACCCCCTTGCTAACCCACTCGCTCTGTCACAATAATGACTGCGCTGATGTGTTGATGAAACATACAACACCACTTTAGAGCTGACACCGTATGAACGCTAGTAGAGAAACAATAATTATACACCCGTATTCAATTTGGCAAAGAAGGTTAATAATAACAGAAATTGTTTTCCTCCGTTAGAAACACAAAATGATAAGAAATAAGAGTCTAGCCACATATAAACTGTTTCCAGCCGAAGGAATGGCCCAAGAAAACAAGCAAGATATGAGATACCAAGCTGTTCACCGAAATAAACATTCCCTCACTTTCAAAATTCGATGATGATATTCCACTGGTAAGACCGGCTCTCGTGTTCCATGGTTTGCAGGTGAAGTTTGGCAATCTGCAAATTACCAAGCTCCTTATGGTAATCTTTGAGCATTTGATAGGGCCGAGCAACATAGGTTTGGCCAGTCATTAACTGAAACACCGCAATTTCATCCGCATTCGTCGATTTCGCGTCTAGTGTGAGTGTCTTCGTCTTATCCGCGTTCATCTTTTCGAAAGAAGTCCTCATGGCGTTGACTGAAATCGAAGGCCCGTTCGACCAAGGCTCGCCGGACCTCTAAGGGTTCAAACCACGATCCGGCGCACCTCATCATCTCCGACCAGAGTACAGATGTTCAAGAAATCTGCAATCACTCTAACTCGTACGGCTGGGACATTATTTCGACCGAGCAAGGCGTCTTCTGCGATATGGAGCACAAGCAGCTGTACCCCCTGTGTGATGACAGCATCACGACCAACTGCTTCAGCCTCAACGCTACAACACTGATTGGCGAACCAACGATGGCGCGTGATGAGAATGTCGCAAAGCTTCGATTTGGCAGATCTTACAATACGACCGCTCACTGGAAAGCCTAGCTTTGACCCCGAGGGCCGTCGATGTGAACAATCAAAGCTACGGAAAGGGGGTGTTAGCTCGTGCCATGTTAAGAAACTATTCGCTATTGACGGACGGCATCACCTCTGCCTAGCGGCACTATGTACTTCTACTGCCTTTTGATTTAGGCGCGATGCCTTGCGTTCTTTCTATTTCTGATCGCTCTCTTATCATGATTGTTGTTGTTCTTCATATTTCGTTTTCATGACACTTCAATAGCAAGGATACTTATGCAGCTTCTAAATATATTTCACTTGTTGTTCGTTGTCCCTCCGTGAAGACCATAGATATTTCCCCACATGGCCCAATGTTGGCATCGCAATGGTCACAGGCTCACAGCGATTCTCGCTCTACGGCGGTGAGACAGGTTCTCGGAGTTAAGCTAGATGTTCTATTTGCGCTTATTCACTAAGCTATTAATCCAACCTAAGTTAGGTTAGTCAGATCGACTAGACTACTCTATAGTTGGTTAATCGCCAGGCTGTGCATACAACGCCCATCCCGAAGGAGCGCCGAGTCTGGGCAATGCTCAAGGCGCAACAACAATCACTCCTCGAGTCATTTATATAAGTAAGCCAGATAACCTGATCGTTGTATCAACAAGAGTCGATCAATTTCCTCAACCATGGCGTCTACATCGGATCTTGCTGTTGTGATCTGCCACGGTAGCTACCACACTCCGGCACCCTACACGCCATTGATAGAATCATTGAAGAGCATGGGCATTGATGCCTACTGCCCTCAGCTACCTACCTCGGATCTGACAAAGCTGAATGTCGGCGACATCGACAGTCCCGACTTCGATCGGGAGCCTCCGCATGGGGGCTATCCTCAGGGCGTCGAAGACACAGACACTATCCTAGGCATCTTGAACCCATTAATTGTTGAGAAGGGGAAGAGAGTTTTGATTGTTGGACACTCGTCGGGGGGCTGGGTTGCTACGGAAGCAGCACGACCAGAGTTGCAAGCAAAGACGAGGAAAGAAAAGGGTCTTCCCGGAGGTGTCATTGGTATCTTTTATATGGGTGCATTGATCATTCCGCTCGGCGAATCGGTTCATAGCTTTTTCCAACCGAAGGACGGCTCGCAAATAGTACCGCCATTCATCAAATTCCATGTAAGCAGAGATCACCCCCCCTAAAATCTTCTTCACAATGGGCTAATAATTTGGGCATTAGAAACCTGGCTGGACTGGTTTAGCTACCCCCAAGGACGCGGAGAAATTTTTCTTTAACGATGTTGAGCTAGAGGTGGCTAGGAAATGGGTGCCCGGTCTCACTGCGTCTCCCATCTTGACGACAAAGCTCTCTAATGATGCTTACGCAGCACTGCCATGCGCATATTTGATACTTGAGGGCGATTTGACCTTGCCCAAAGAGTATCAGGAGAGCATGGTAGCGCTCCAAGCCCAAAAGACTGGAGATTTCACTTTATATCGGTGCCCGGCGGGCCATTCGCCGCATCTGAGCTGGACGGAGGGGACTGCTGAGACAATCCGAAACTTTGTCGAGAAAATTGAATCTTGATCTTTTGTATATGAAGCAACAAGGCAATTTGTCAGGTTCTGCTGATATCAAGTCGAAAATCTGTCTTCACTAATTCTTCTTAAGGCTCTGCTTCCGCATCTACTTTCTCCATTAGAAGAGATAAGTATGATTCTCGTGTTCTTCAAGTAATGGGTGTTTCTCACGAATAGAATTACCTCCAGCTATCCCGCGAGGGACAGAATAGAATTTATATAAAAACCGACTCAGATGTTCCTATCAAGTCACAATGTCGTCGGTATGGCCGCAGCACAGGAGAGTCCGAACTCCAGCACATCCAGCTAGGGCTAGGATTGGTACCCGTATGGAGAGAGTAATGTCTGTGCAGTTTGAGTATTGTGCAAATATACGGGAAAGGTGCTATCTTGTGCTTGCTTGTAGTTCAGGGGGACTGCCTCAGATACGCGTACGGATGGTCTTGGTCACCAGCCCCCACTCTTGATCAGACCCCAACCAAAGAGTGGGGGTTTCTCATTCTGAGTCTCTCAGCTCAGTCTCAGCTCACCGGGTTTTGCTATCGGCTATTACTATCACAATTGCGGAGTATCACTAATAACAAGAGCCATAGAAGGTTGGTGTTGAAGAAGAGGACACTGCAAGGCTATTAATGCAGTACACAGAAGTTTACATTGTTACTTTGAAAGAAATTCAAATATTGGTGTGCTAGTCGACTGTCAAATCACCAAGATGAGGAAACCCATCTTATTGGTTATGGCAATGACATACTAACGGTGCTATTCTCATTAAGACTCGTCTGCGAACATGTTATTGAAATGATGAACATGCATGCTATGACATATTGAAACGCAAGACATTCTGGTATACATTACATCGTGATCTACGCTTTCGCATTCCTGAGCTTAATTCCAACCCAGCATTCTACCGGTTTCTTCGAAAATCCCTCATGAGACTCGAGCTTCTCCTGATAAAGCTCGAAATCGTAGCGATGAAAAGCGGTGCCGATGATCAGCGCCAATTCCATATGCGCGACGTTCTGGCCCACACAGGCCCTCGGGCCGTACGAGAACGGATTGAACGACATCTTCTGCTCCGGCGTAGCTGTGAGCCAGCGCTCCGGCCTGAACTCCTCTACATCCGGACCCCAGATATCCGCAGTGTGGTGCAGCGTGTAGCTCGGCGTGGACATTACTGTCCCCTCAGGGAAATGCTGGTCTTCGCAGGATATGCCACCTCGGCCCGTCACGAGCCGTGGCAGGCCGATGGCAGATGTGGAATGCAGCCGCATGCCTTCGTCGATACACAATCGTAAGAATTTCAGATTCTTCACCTCCTGGTGAGCAGCGATAGACGATCCCGCACTTATGGCCTCGTCGAGCTCTGCGTGTAGCCGAGATATCACCGTGCCGGGATTCCGTCGCTCGCCATCTAGTATCCAATAGATCACAGCGCACGCGGTATTCGACACGGTGTCGCTCCCCGCGATGAGTTCCGTCAGGGCCTCGGATACCAGCTCGTCTTTCGGCATAGGGTTTCCCTCGGCGTCTTTGCTCCTGCAAAGCATTTCTAGTATATCATGGCGCCCCTTAGTCCCAGGCTTGCTAGCGTCCATCGACTCGAGCCGCTTCGTGACGGCCCCGTACGCAATACCGTGCAAGTTCTTCACAGACTGGAGGCCACGAGAGAAAAACGGATGAGGCAAGTACCGTGCCCAGGGCCGTAATTCCGGCAGCAGACCAAGCGTACTGCTCACTTCGCCCCTGCGGTTAAGCGTCTCAGCACCAGGGACATACGTCGCGGGCTCGCCGGGCCGTGCCGAGAGGCATTCGTCGCGGCCGCGCTGGACCATGCCGAAGGGGGCACCGAAGGCCAAATCGCCGATAATATCGAAGGCCAGGAACGTGCACCAGGGCATGATATTCACGCGCGCGAAGCCATCATTCCCAGGACTGGCCGCCGCTATGCGGTCCAGCTGCGCGACCCAGCGCTTCAGGTTCGCGGACATGTGCGGCTCGAAATCGTGCACGGCCCCGGGGGAGAAGGCGTGCGCGATGATCTTGCGCTTCCGCGTATGTTCGTCGCGGTCCCGCACGTTGAATACCCCCGGCACCCCGGAGACGAAGGCTTCGTAGTATACGCTGTCAGAACCGTCAGCACACTAATACGGCCTGAATCTGCGTATAAGCTAGCATGGCTTACTCTTTCAAAAACCCATTGCCATGCGCGTAGATGGTGCGCAGGCCCTCGGCCGTGGCTATTGAGACATGGTTGAAGCCCACGCGCACGACTTTCCCGTATTTCTGGTGAGCCGCATGTACTGCGAATTTTCACGTTAGCCATTTATAGATCCGGTATATCCGAAATACAACCCTCGTCGACTTTGAATTTGCCTACCCCAAGCGTATTTCTGGCCTTGCTGTGCCCCGAGCGCCAGCCACGCATTACTGAATTTCGCAACGAACGGACCCGGGAGGTGTCGCAGGTGTTTATACGTCGTGAAATACGGAAGGATCCAGTAGCAGAACGCCCATATAGGGGGCAGTGCAGCGATCACAATTGGATTAAACAACAACGCCATGATGCGTGATTGATGAGCAAGCAAGCAAACAAACGATCAGGGCTTTATTGCCCGCCTCCTCGAGTGGCTCTTCATGTAATTACTAGGCGTAATATGAAGGATTGAGGATCATCGTGGCCGTCCTGAGCGGTGTGCCACGACGTGTCTTTATACATACGGGATCGTGGCAACGACATCATCATTGCAGTATGACACTAGCCGGGTCGAGAGTGGTTCGATCCTCTCCTCCTCCACTCTTGCCATCCCGGTCCGGTCAGCGTGCATACCTACACTTCTCAGTGTCCAATCACCATGCATGATATTTAAGAGATATCTAACCTAGATAAACGTTAAACGTCTATCTAGGGCTAAGTTATCAAGGCCCAAGCTAGAACACGGGAACTACGGTTAGCTTGGCTGGGGAGATATCCACCGGCACCAACCCCCTGTTCGCCCGCCACTTCTGCTGCTGCTTGTTGCTTTGTACTCCGTAACGATGGCTTCTATGCTGGACTTCGTATCCCTGGCGCCCCAAAAGAGGTTTGGTTGCCGCTAATAATGCGTCATGCTAAAGTGCCCGTGACCCGCTGCCTGTTGGGGCTCTCAGCCGGCCGGCACCACCACGACTCACTGATTGCTCGGGAATAACAACCCTTGACGCAAAACCGTTGCCTGGCATTTTGCGGTCGGACGGGATGCGCGAAGATGGGGGAACCGAGTGAACGATACTGCATTACCGGCTTGGATCAGCAATGCAGTGTAACCAACGATTGCGTCGCCTGCCGTCAGTGAACGCAGGGGATGACAGTTTGACAGTTCTGTACCACCGTTAATTGAAACGCGGCATAACGGTCTATAGGACAGGGATCCAGTGAACAAGTCCCGGGCCAAGGCGGGAGAGACACGTGTTGCTGATGGCCGGACAATACCAGCATATTCTCGGCGGTGTGCCTGCACGAGCTCCGCTACGGAGCTTCTCATTTGAAACCCCGGCTGTCCTGGGTGTCAGCAAGGGGTGGGTTTTGAAGCATCTGGGGTAGTATCGTTATAATGGTAGGGTGCCGCAGTATAGACGTGGATTCGGCCTCACACTCCCCGATTTGGCAACAGAACTTGCAGGATGGGAATGCACGATGAGTAAGCTATACTCCGGGATTCTCAACTGAAGCCAAGAGTGGGTATGTGCACACTGAAAGCCGTCTGTGGGCTAGAAGATTACGTAGACAGATAGAGTACATTATGCGACGGTAGAAGATTAAAAGGTTAAGATGGGACTTTGATGCTACTTGATCGTACCTAAGTATATGAGGTGACGTTTGAGATTTCATGAGTGATCTTACGCTGTAGATCGGAAGGGGGGAAGTAGGAGTGGGACACACTTTCCTCAATAGATTCATTGATTCGCACTCATCATGCAGAGCCCTTACGTTGCTAACTCAGCATAAGCCTTCAAGTTCTGTACTGCTTGAATTATTTATTCAAGAATACTAGGCATGTAGCGGAGAGATTCGTTGCTTTACACGCACTCAGTCACTCCCCTTGAGCCAGTCATTCCTTAACTTATCCAGCCACTCTTCCTTCAACTCTACTTTTCGGCCGAACGAGTACTCTACCGCAATCTCCTTCACACTCTCCTCATCCAGGGGCCACGCTTGATGCCAGCAATGGCTCGGGTTACAGCGCCTCACCTCCAGCTCCACGGCCTTGGCTTTTTCCAGACACTCACTGCAGAAGTTAACGTCGTAGCAAATCTTGCAGAACCACCTAGATCCAAGAAATTAGTACGGTAATAGTAACATAAGAAGTTTCAATGGGTTTGAAAGATGGGATGTTGGTACTCACATTGATCCCTTGTCTTCGGCATCATACCCACAGCCATCGCAGGTATACGTCCATGCATTAGAAGCAAGCTGAAGCGCCAGTTTCTTGTCTTCGGCGTCGATCTTCTCATCGGCATTTTGTGATCTCCACTTGGGCCTCTCCTGAGGCCCCATCACGGGGGGTGCATCTGTATCTCCTTCTGATACGGGAGCTTCCGTGTCTTGTGCGCCATCAACAATAATGTCTGCAGCGCCCTCATCGGCCAATTTATCATCATCATTCGCTTCTTCGCGTGTTTGCTCTTCACCTTCAGTAACCTCAGCAGCAGCAGCATCTTCCTCTTCAGACTGACCGCCTTCCTTCTCCGCCATGTACTCCTCAAGCGTCTTAAACAGAACAGCAATCAGTTCGCCTGCCCTCTTCCCCTCATCAGCCTGACACAAACTCATCGCGAGCCTCTGACACGCCACAGTATCGTTCGTCGGGTCATTATCATCCAGACCATTCATCTGCTCGAGGATTCTCGCGCGGAAACACTCCCGCCAAACAGCTGGCTTCGCCTTCTCATACTCCCGCAGCCACCGACCGTAAAGCAGGGACGGATACCCCGGGGTATAATACGAGAACACGTCCTCTCCGCCGCCGGGGATATACGCCACTGCCAATGCGAGCTGCTTCAGCCGCGTGGCGGCATCGTTCGGGCGAACGTGCCCCTCGACATTCTTCACCGCCTCGTCGAAATACAGCTGCGCCAGTTTATTCGTGTAGTAGACTTTATAGTTGGCGTTCTCCCTCTGGACAGCCGGGTCGGCATCCGCGATGCGCGCGAGCGCCTCCTCCCACCAGTGCATGGCGCGGTCGTTCTTGTCGTAGAAATCGTGGTAGAAGTCCCCGAAGACAAGCAGTTTGTTGATTAATCGGGCTTTGTCACCGGATTTCTCGAGGTCTTGCAGCGCGAGCTCCAGCGCGTCGATTATGAAGGCCGGATACGATTTCGCGCGGCAGGCTGGCCCGGCTTCCCAGACGAAGGATAGGTCGCTGAAGGCTTTCACTAGGTAGGATACCCCGTAGTCGTTCTGTACTCCGTTGAGATACTCCATTACTTCGATTAGGCGGTCCCAGTCTTTTCGCTGTAGCAGCGCGTTGACGTATGATGTTACGGCTGGGAGGGTCGTGGGCGCCTTTGTCCACGCGCTAGTAACAGACTTAATCTCCGGTAATCATATCCAGGAGAAAGCGGGTGATACATACTCTTCGGCTATCTGATGCGCCGCAGACACGTCTCCCAGACATAGCTTCCATCGAGAAATATGCGAGAGGAGGTACGAGTCGACTTCGAGATTCGTGCCTTTGCACTGCTCCACGAGGATCTTCACGGCTCTCTCCATCCACGTAATAGCCTGCTCGTAATCTTCGTCATTGTCGCCGAGACAGCGCGCGGTCGCTTCCATGGCCACCCACGCTGTTGGATCCTATAATCTCACCATCAGCACTTACACTCAAAGCTCAGTAGTCCCCATAACGAAACACCAATACGGGCAAATCTGCTAGCAGCCTGTGAAAAGGGGGGAGGAGGAGCACATACCATCTCGATCGCCTTCCCAAGCAGTTCCTGAGCCCTCTTACTATTTTCCTTGGGGCCCTCATACAGAATCCACCCAAGTCCCGCATACCAATGAGTAGTCCTCTCCAAGCCCGCCCATTCCGCCAAATCCTCAATCTCCTGCACACTCAACCCATAAAAGTCACCATCTCTCGCATAAATCCAATTCGCCAGCTCCTCAGCAATTATACCTTTCTCGTCCAGCGAGCGATAGCCCTTGAGGAACCAGACCTGGAACTCGGACTTGTCGAGGTACGCCTCGTCGCGGTAGCTCTTCTTCGTCAGCCACATCTTTGCCGCGGTTTTGGCGAGTGGTTCGAGGAGGTGTGGGACTGAAGACGCAGCCGCAAGTGCCCATTCGGTTGCTTCGGAGATTGTGAAACACCCTGAAAGTGTGCTGGCTTTGGCGAACCACCGTTGTAAGAGGGAAGTGGTGTGGTTGTTCCCGAGCCAGAGATTCCAGAACGCGTCGCATTCTCCGTTGACGCGCTCTTCGAGCGCCGCGAAAAGGGTTCTGCAGCCCTTTTCATCATCTGCGTGCATCTAATGTCAGAACTTGAAGATTTGTATGGTCTTGTGGCGTTGTGGGTGTGGACTTACGCATGAGCCAGTATAGTTCCCGAATAATATGGATCTGCGTCTCCTCGTCGAGACGGTCTTGATTCAGTGATGCTAGGTGCGAGAAGACGTGAAATGCTGGATACGCGACATAGTAGCGTATATACCATGGTGACTCTATAGCGGATTGTAAGTCAGCGAGGCTCCTTTTCTACCCTGTACTTGTATGTTGAGAAAGAATGGTGGAGCTTACGGCTATCGAGGCCGGCGCGAAGACATCGGAAACAATCAAATACTATGTCGACTTCGACACGGTGAGTATCGATTCCAACCGGTAAAAGCGGCTTTTGCCTCGTGCGCGCATCTCCTTCGATGACGAGGAAATCTCGGAATCTTTGATGACTGAAGTCCGCGATGGTGTGTTTCTGGTCCCACGAGTAATGCCGATCCGCCTCGGATACTTTAGGCTCCTGGCTCTGCTCTTCCTGCTGTGGTTCCTCGCTCGCGTCTTTCTCTTCGGTTGCGCTGCCGTCCTCGCTCGCTGCATCCTCTTCAGCATCAGTGTCATCGTCACTAGAATCGTCAAGATTAAAGCTGTTATCGTCCTCGTCATCATCACTAGCAGGGGGGCGAGAGTCCTGCTCATCCGCCTGATCGCCGCCAGCTGCTACCTCTTGGTCCACAGTGTCTTCCCACTTGGCATCTGGGTCAAACCCTTTGGGATACCGTAATCGGAAAATCGATGCGAATTTGCCGCGTATGTGGTCCCATAAGAACCAGTTAGTAGCGTCGAAGTCCGATCTGAGAATCACATCCAGTTCTCCGAAGCTCAGGGGTCGCTTTGCGAAGGCGACCCAAGCCAAGAGTCTGTTGACGGTGGTCGTATCGACCTCGTCGTCTTGTGATATCCGCTTGAAGACGGAGTAGATCATATCGTAAAGATTCTCCGGAGGCTTCGCCAAGACTTGGTTGATCTGCCTGTCGTCTTTGCCTTCCATCTGATCTAGTAACAGTTGTGCCTAGATAACGCACCGTCAGTCTTCACAACCAGCGAGATCCCTTCAGACATATAAAAAAAAGGCACATACCCATAGAAACACACCAGCCGCGCCATCCAACACCTTCTGCCTCACACCACGCGCAAACTTCTTAGCCTCTTTCGGGCCATCGGGCTTCCGACTTCTCATCTTGCGCACGATAGCCAGATTCTTGATCCTATTGGTGATATAGTTCTCCATATCCTCATGATTCTTAACCGAGGACACTTCAATGATTTTCTCCTCCCTGTCCAGCTGGATCCTCTCAAGCTCCGCGCGCAGGGTAAACCGACCAAAAACAGCGAACTGAATCCTCGCGGGCTGACCATTACGCACACCCGACACGTAATCTTTCATCATGCGCAGGATGCGGCGCTGCGTGAGCAGTTCCGCCTCATCCAGACCATCAATAATCAAAATGGCGCGCCGGTCCTCGCGTCTATAGAAGTCAAGAAACAGATTCTCCCAGGTATCTTCCGCGCGCGCGGTCTTGCGGTCGAACTGCGCGACGGCGGCGGCGTGTTTGCGGAACAGGGGGTCGACCTGCTGGATCTGCCAGGCCATGGTCTTGAAGAGGACGTTCGGGTTGCGTAGGTCCTCGACATTCTCCTTGACGAAGAAATACCCGACCTGCGTCTGGGCGATCTCCGACCGCGTCTCGAACTGCCTGTTCAGCATCGTGATCAGCCACGTCGACAGCATCGTTTTTCCCGATCCGGGCCCCCCGAAGACCCAGAGAATGGGCGCGTGGTGCTGGATCCATAGGTCGAAAAATTCTTCTTTCTGCAGCCACGCGCCGCTCCCCTCGAGTAAGTTCCGCTTGAACAGCGAATACCAGTCGTCGGTTTGCGCTACTGCGCCGGTTTTTAGGATGTGGTGCATATTCTCGAGGAGGTGCTGGTCGACTTGCTGCACTTTTATCTCTTGGACGGTGGCGGCATTCTCTTTAGCGAGAACCGCTAGAGTTTTGACGTCTTCGTGGACATTATCTACTTTGCCGCTCGTCTCCTGCCCGACTTCAACAGATTTGGCAGCAAAGTCCCGAGCTGCCTCCGTCTTTTCATGCGTTAGTGCCAGTGTTAGCCGGCCTTCATTCGCGATAACGTTGTTTAAGTTGTCGAGCAACTCTTTTGTCTTCTGGTCTTTGCCTATGAAGGCAACTCGAAGATATTCGCCTGAACGTAGTTAGCCACTGGTTCTTTTAGTAAGGGTATGAGAAGTTGTCTTACGAACTCGCCCGCGCTTGATCAAGAGCTCTGAACGCCCAATGATGCGCAGTATACTATCGTACCTTGTCAGAATCGCGCCGCAGATTGTGAGAAAGCGCATGCTGACTGTAACTTACAATGCTAATATAGCGATGATAATGCGCCGCATGGCGCTCGTGATAGTAGTTCTAGTATGACTCCTCAAGCGATCTGAGAAATTCTGGAGTTCGGTAAACACCGTCTCAATCCAGTCATATGCACTAGTTACATGTTCCGCCGCCTAGTAAACGTATGAACAACAGCGCTGCCGTTAGCCATCATCCCCATTCTTTTTCACATACCCCCCCTGCGATAAGACACGAGGAGGTGAATCGAGAACTTACAGAAATAAGATGCGTAACACTCTTCAATATCGCGCCAGCAGGACTCCCAAAGCCCCCCGCGGCCGCGAAAGCTTCACTCGTCAGTTTCCCGACGATGACCACCGGCTCCGCGAAGGACTGCAGCTTCGTCCACAGGCGCGTGTGCTTCTCGCGGAAGTGATCGAAGCGCGCGCCGCGCGACTCGATCAGCTGCAGCAGCTGGTCGACGGATTCTGGGTCCGATGAAGATGACCCGGTGTCCAGGTCGAAGTCGATCGGGTGTTCGCATTCCTGCTCGTAGGCCCGCTTGGCCTCGGCCCAGAACGGGCCGAGGTCGTAGTCGTCTGCCTCCATGCCTGATGGAGGAGAACGAACAGTATAGGGAGAGGGGTATAAGCGTGGCTCGCGGCGGCAAGTTTCTTCTCGTAGTGAGCGAGGGGACGGTCTAGCCTCTTTATAGCATAATATGGTAAGACGGGGCAGACACCGCAGAAGCTCGGTCTATAAACATACGATACTACACTGCAACATCACATTACAAATGGGTTGGGTTGAGCTCTTTTAGTTCTCATTTCTCACCCCTCAATATAATTGATGTCTATTCAAGAGTCCTACGTGACTAATCTAGCCTAGGTTAGCTATTCGTAACCAGGCATCCATCCGTAGGATTTCCGGCCCCCAACGCCCCTAATCAATCAGGTGTGCTGCTAATTAGTGTAGGCCAAGGATCGCTGAGTGACGGGTGTGCTATTTGTAGCGCGCATTGAGGCTGACGTCTGCATATCGTATAATATACTCCGGACTGCACGCTCTAAACTGCCTATAAGTGTAATAATATTAGTCATCTTAAATGTTTCTGATGACCGATCGCTACTCTATTCTGCTCGTTCGCCGGCTCTCACGGCTTTTTCTAGAACGTGAACGCGGCCTTACTGCGTCGATCCGTCGCGTTTGGAGTTACATAATCCTGGAAAACGCAACCACACTGCGGCAGATAAAAAACATTCGCGCTTGAGAGGGCTGCATACACACCACTAAACCGGGTTTCTCGTCTGACATCGTGCAAACTAATAGCACTTGTGTCTTAGCGTGTCCTATAGTCCTAAGCCCCAGCTGATAGCCGGCGTTAATGCAATGCCTGCTGTTAACGAAGTCTACGCATAAACACCATGTGAAGCGTTCCCGCCATTCCTAAACCGGAGTAATTCCCGCCCAAAGGTCCACAACACCACAATCAGAGGGGACGACTGCTTATGCGCACGCACATGCTTTTCAAAAGAACAAAACCAAACAAAGTGTCAAGTAGTTTGATCTACGCCTTTTCGTTTTACACATAGGAGAGTTGCATAGAATATGTGATATAATTTTTTTTCCTAACTCATAGCTAGTAGGTTTTGAAACCAAGACTGCCTCACTGTATCCTAGCAGTACTTCTTATTCACATTGTGGGAGGGGTACAGAGCTCTGATGCATCCAGCACACACACATGGTCTGCTCACCCTCGACGCATTGGCTCAACTCTTCTCGTCTAGTGATCAGTGTTCATGTCCATGAGCCTGTCCACGGATTGTCGCCCTTCTATGCCATATCCTGCCGGCGGAAGAGAAAGAAAGAAATCCTTGTCCTGAACTCCAAACCATAACGACCCCGTGTACTTTATCACACAATACACCGTTGTGAACAGCGCGGGCATAAGAAAGAAATGCCACAGCGCAGCTCAGCGCAACATACTCCCTCTTGACACGACTCCTGGGAAAAACATGACTTATACTTATCATACAACGTATATCATATCGGTTTCACAGACATGTTCGCTCATTTTATTAGTATTGTTCGCTTTGCCAAAGTGGGGGCGCGAGGGACAACTTAATATCCGCCGTGGCGCCTAGCCCGTCCGGTGCCGATATCGATTCTGCTCATCTCTTCCATGAGTGCTGATTCTTCGCTGCCTCGGGACGCGTATGCGGATGGACCCAGTCCACCACTCATCATAGGGACCTTAGCGGGGATGGGAGGGCCTGAGCCGTACCCTGTGCGGGCCGTACCAAAATGGCTATCGAAGGCCGGACCATGATTCTCGTAGTCAAATGTGCCAGCCCGGACCAGAGCGCGGGGAGGCGTACTATTGCGCTGGTGTGCACTAGCGGGGCCGAGTGGGCTTGAACTAGCCGAAATGGGAGCAGGCGAGGCAGACATTCTATGATTTCTCTTTTGGAGACGGTTGCGCCCCGTGCTACTAGGTTCCGAAGGTTCATGTGCCGGGAGCGCTGGAGGCGTGACGGCCATGGACTGTGGGCGGGCTGCTATTCGAAGCTGCCGACGCCCCGATGGCGGCATAGGCTGCGCGCCACCCGGAACCGCCCGTGACCGCGTCTCAGATGGCGGCGGGATGCTGTGCTTTGGCTCTGGCTCGGGGGCCCAGGTGTCCATGGGCAAATGATCCGAAGGGTCTACTTCTCTCCCATCGTGGGTGACTATCTTGCCATATGCATTGGTATAATCACCGGATTTGGAATCTTCCTTCGTAACAGAAGGGTTGAAGGCGTCGTAAGAATCTGGTCCAAATGGTACACCCGAAGATCTGCGAGCTTCAGACGGCGGAGGTGCTGGGCTCACAGATTTGCGTCGAATTGTGTGGTTGGCGCTAGGGCTTGGGGATAGTCTAGGAAGGTCTGAACTTTCCGCCGCAGCCGCCGGCGTGTTTGGCCCACCGGAATAAGCGACTGGTGCTCTTTCATATGCCCTTGAGCTGGTATGTTGGTGATGGGGTGAATAGTTCGCAGCATAGTGTGAGGGCGGCTCACTATGCTGTCTGCCCCGATAATGCACTACCATTTGACTGGGTTGGGTGTATCGGCGTTCATGCGTCCTCTCCTGAGGGAACGGCTCCGATACTTCACGTGGTATATTAGAATTCATACCAGGCACAAGCGTCGAAGGAACAGCAGGAGGACCATAATCGATTCCGCTTAACCTTCTGTTCTCCATCTCGCTCGGGTGCGTCTGATAGCGATCTACCTGGTATGTCTGTGCACGAGGAACGTGGGTTAGCGCCTGAGAATAGTCCGCCGTTGGCATTGGTGGCGCAGAGCTGCTCTCCCGATAGCCATCGTAAGGTGTCTGAGGCTGTGGATGGCTGGGTGTGTGTTGTTCATGAGATAGGCTTCCGCGTCCAGCAATGACCAACGAGGTTTGGCTAGCAGCGGGATCCATCACCGGTTCATCGTACTGTGATATGCTACTACGCGTTCTGATTTGCGGCGGTGTCCATGACTCTGGGACGTCTTCCACTGTGGGCTGCATTGCACGATGATGGGCCTCGTACGATGAATCATACGAATGGTGGCGTGGAGTGGAAAGGCTTTGATCGTATTCGCCATGGTGCGGACTGTCTTGTAAATCAGGAGCGGAGTCGTACGGCCGATATGTAGGCCGGCCCGGGTATGCTGACGCTGATGCGGGAGCGGCGGCCGGTGGCGGGCCCGAATATCGATGCGCCTCGTTTCGCAGCACATCATGCCGCATAGGTGGCGTGGCTTTGTGCTGTACCATGTCCAAGCTACCACGATGCATTGTGTTTGGGTCTGGAGAATGCCCGCTGGAGTTCCTAATCTTATGTGCCGGGGGTGGTGGAGGTCGCTCATTTTCCATAGACCGACGAATTTGAACAGGTAGCGACTGCGTACTGTAATTCGGGTGTCCGTCATTGTAGACTGGCCTGCCATCAGCTTCGTGGAGCCTGGGCTGAGCTGGATCCGGCTGGTAAAAGGGGTCCGTGTCATATTGGGGATTATGGTAGCTCTCTAATCTTTGGACCTCTCTCTGCGGATGGTAGTCTCGCTGCGCCGGCGAGGTTGAATACTGGTATCCCGCGCTCTGAGCGTGAGGATAGGGGTCGGCGGCAATACGCCGATTGGGGGGCGGTGTATGATGCTCAGCAGGTGGTATTGACGGAGGCTGGCTCGGCATGTGGCCATTCGGAGGACCAGAATGCACTCTCGGGGGCGCCACACTCGCAGGCTCAGGCGCGCGTGGGGGAGCCTGTCCGGTGACAGGATCAGACGGCAGCGGACGCCTTTTCACAACTTGTCTCTGAGTCGGGGTAGTCGTAGCAGTCGTATTCAGCTCGGAGCTAGAAGCGACAGGCCTCGGCTTAGCAGCCGGCTTCTCAGGCTTGGGCCGGCTGTCGTAGTACGTGATCTCGATACGGATGTTGCCAGCATATTTCCCCTTGCAATTCAGGCCATGCCACTCATCGCTCTGGCCGCCGCCTTGCACAATGATATCGCGCAGGTCGATCCACGTCTCGCCTATCAGTTCCGTCTTCTTGTCGTCGTTGAACACGGAGAGCTTCAGCTGGTAGTAATCGGGTGAGTCGTTCACAGTGAATCGAAGTTCCTGATCCCTAGACGCAGAGCAACATGTCAGAACGCTTGTCGCTTCTCATCTACTGGCTACATGTGGACTCTTAAAGCATTGGACTTACCATTTGGGTGTCTGGCCACCCCGGATGTCCGTCGACGTCTTCTTGGCCTCCTTGCCCAATCGAGCCGCGCAGTAAGGGTCTTGCTTCCCGATCGTTTTCCGGTTGGGCAGGTTCTTGGCCCGGTCGACAATTAGGACGAGAGTGCCGATCTCCGGGCCATCAATGCTCATGTCAGAGAAGATGCCGGCTGTGTGCATCCCATTCAGTGGGTTAGAAGTTTTGGCTTTGGTTGCCATGGTTGCCGTTTTTGGATCTCAAGTGCAACAACGTCGCTCGACTTCACATTTGTATTTGCTGATGATGAATGGCTCAATGCGACGCGACGCCGGAGGCCAATGGCTGTTGTTGTTGTCAAAGCGCCGTATTGGGGCTTCGGTACGGAGTATTGGCGGCTTCAATTGGGCACTTTGTTGACTTAGGGCCGGCTTTGTTGACATGCACGGCGGGTCCTCAGCTCAGCCAGGATACATATAAAGAACGAACGAACAACGCAGGGCGGCGAAGTATTCAAGCCCCGAGCGAGAGGGAGAAAAAAAAGTGTGAGAAGAATGAAGAACGAATAGTGCCCTAGATGAGACTATGCAGCTCGGTCTATGGGAAGAGTAACTTCGTACCTGTGCAGAAGGAATGCAGGTGTAGAGAAGAGGAGGGTAAGTGCTACCTGTTGATGTGAAGCTCCAGCAGCAATGCCCCCAAGCCAATTGAGCAATGAGTGGCTGGTTTCGCTAGCAGAGGTTGAAAAATCGACGAGGTTGGTCTAGTGCACTGTCAGAGTGGGTACCTCCCACTCGGTAGTCGCTGGGGATACGGGCGACCCATGCATTGTAGACGCCGAGCAAGACCTTTGTTTAGTGGGGTTGCCGCCAATCACAGTCACCCCTTTCAATGCGCTTATGTGGGAATGAAGCGCATCCTTGCTCATGATGCTATTCTTGTGCAACTTCAAATTGAAGGCAGGATTGAAACAAAACCACGCAGGATAACCTCTCTCCACGTAGGACATTACGTATCTGCTGATATTTCTATCTTCTTCAATCTACAAGGTGTCTCCCTTTGCATTTTATCAACTGCTCTTATTCATTCTTACAGCATGACATTTCAATTCCTGACCGCATCCTTAATTACTGTCACACGGTCCACAATGAGTAAATCCAAGTATCCACCTCGTGCCGTCTACGGGGAATATCATTGCCTCGCCGGGTCAGCGGAATTAGCCAGGCACAGCAGACTAGTTAGCTGCACGCTCGACACGCAAGCCACGGGGCAATGCACTGGATGGGACCATGCTTGTAATCCAATTCATCGGCTGGTGACGACACGGCAATCGAAGGTAGCTTCGTACAGTAAGCTTCTCACCTCAGAGACGCCAATGCGCTTTGTCTAAGTAGTTCTTCTGCCCTTTGCTATTTGAGCATTTGCTATTGCAAATGGCGGTCCCAAGAACAGACACAAGAACACAAACAGTGGCACGTCAATCACTCGAGTTACATGACGTAGATAAGCCTCTTTACCACGTGTGCAGCCACGCAACGCGTTAAATAGGAACATCTGCTGCCTTTGAAGTTCTGCCTTAAGTACTCTGTACTCCGTACTTCGTACACTACCTACGCGTCCGCCTTCCGGCCGACCGGCTGGGTCTTTTGCTCGCCCCACTACGGAGTAGATTCATTGCTCTTGGATATTTGGTCTTCTTATACAAAAGAGCTTGATCCAGTGGGCATTGTCAATTAATGAGATGCGAATCACACAAGGAAATTCAATTGCTGCGAAGGTTTGATTGCATCTAGACCAGACTGGATTACACCACGCACAAGGCATAGATGTAGACATATGCCGTTTTACATTCAGCGAGCGAGCTCTCCAGATTCGTAGAGCGGTGCACCAAACCAAGGGTAGTCCACGTCGGCTTACATAAAGCAGAACATTAAGGTGAGCACGGCACAAAAAGCCCAAAATAATAATGTAACAATCAAACATGAAAACATTTAAGTCTACTCATACAATGTCAGATGATAGATAGTGCAGGTAAGTTTTCCTGAATCGTAATTTTCCTCCGATCGGCCGTACAGATACATACCTACGTACACGTAAGTATTGTTGATAAGCCCTCACGATGACGTGGCGGGATATATACAATAGAGCCTGCAACTATAACTTGAAGCTATGCATGCGCAACAACCCCCATTCGCAGCTTTCACGGCTTCTTTCCAATAACCGTGTAGCGTAGCGAGGTGCAGTATGAGCCTTGCCTAGTTTCCTCGACGGCCAGCGGGAGGAGACGCTTCAGCTCGCGGGCCAGATTCTCATTCTTCGTCTTCCGTGCGATCAGCTCGTGCATGATCAGACTTGCCTCGAAAAAGAGAAAGGCAATGTGTGGCCGCGCATCTTGGCTGTCCTTTTCCACCTCAACGAACCCGCCTTGCGCGAACAGCTCCGGCAGCTTGGCGACCCATGTCGGCTTCAGGCGGGGGTCCTGTACGGCAAGAAGCTTGAAGAGGTCCTCAATGGCGGTGGTGCTTGCATGCGGCGTCGTCTTGTCGAAGCGCAGGGTGTCGTAATCTGCCTCTCCCCATTGGATATATCCGCCCGGTTCTAGTAGAGCGCAGTAGGCCTCAGTATCAGCAGTCGGAATGGCAAAGAAGAAGTATCGCGTAACGTACTCAATAGAGTAAACAGCTTGGCCACAACACTTGGAATTTCATCATTAAGAAGGACGAATGCGAGGAAGCGCACGTGAACGATATCGTACAGGCCGATGAGGCCTTCGGGTACGCGGTCTTTGATATCCCAGTGCCGTAGATTCACGCCTTGTGGAAAGATCTGCCCGGGTGGTGCTGCATCAAGCGAGATATCCAGACCATCCAGCTGAGCCTCTTTCAACTGGTCATGCACGTCAAGGAGCCAGATTCTACTCTCGTGATCACAGATTTGATCAGCTCTTTATGTAATGGAAAATTGAGTGAGAGATAAGTGCGTACCCGGTACCAGTCGCTACATCGGCTATTCTTAGGCCGGGTTTGTCGCAAGGAATATGCGGGTGCAGATTGTAGCCGAATATCTTAGTCCAAAAATGGTGCATCAAGTTGATCCTAAGTTTGTCTATAAGTCAGTTTTCATTGAAGGCGACGATGACTTGAGTGTTGCTCATCAACTCACCGGGTATTATCGAGAAAGTCCCGGGTGAAGACACAGTCGTCGTTTGAAGCCATCGTCGTTGCCAAATCTGGGATGAAGATCAGATGAACAAGGAGGAAAAGGGAATGAGAAAAAGTCATCCCGCACGTAATAAAAGCACATCCGGGTTGTCCGGGGTCTTACGGTAGTCGTTGCCCCCCTCTTGTCTCAACTGTTGGTCACATACATACATGTAAGCGTCCCAATTTTTGTACCGGCTAGTCCACCCTTGCTTTCTTTGTTTTCGGCGTTGTCTGCCACCTTCATAGTAGTTTACGATCAATCACATCACAGCTCGCGGTTGTTGACTCGTAAGCTTGATAGCTTCAATCGACTTGGTTGCAATTTTTATCATCTTTTTGTTTGTATCGATGATCGCTCTGCTCTTTATGGTGTCCTTGTAGCGCGAGGAGAGAGCCTCGGTATCAGCCCAAGACACTTGGCTCTTGACTCCGGGAGTCCATTTGCTCCTGATCCCGAACTTCAGGATCCTACGTAACTAACAACGAATTATTATCAAATGTGAAGATTTCGTGCCGCTCGGTGGGCTGGGCAGCGTCGCCTAAACCTATGTACGCTCGATCATCAGCTATTATCTCGTTGATCTTGCGACCTGCGGCGAAAGCTCTGATTCTTTCGCGAGACGTACTTTGCGACAAAGCCCTGTTATGAAGCTTACAGTGCAAGCTCGCAACAAAAGCTGCGATAGAGTGTCAAGACGAAGGCTTACAGCGAAGGCTCGAAGCGCAGGTTCGCAACACGGATTTTTAACATAAGCTTTCAGTGCCCCCAACGAAAATTGCAAGGCAGAGTCCAATAGGCCCCTGCAATAAAGATTACAACTTGAGTCGCTTCGGTTGATTAAGAGACTTCGCAGTAGGGCATAACAGCGATTACGGAACCTATAGCGTCGCTGCAACGTGGCTCCTATGGCAATTGGGGCGGCAATTTCTTGTATACAGCTAGAGACGCGCTTTTAGCCGAATTTGGACGCTAGCGAAGTAGATTGGATGTGCTTGAGGATGCTATCTGAGGTTGTTGGACATTGGGTGGAGTGCGTGTAAGTGTTTCGGTACACATAGGGGTTGCCAATATCAACTCCTAGAAACTCGGTAAAGCAAGACCACCAACCATGCACGCTGTCGGAATATGCGATGAAACTTGATATAGCCTAGTCAGAAATGATAGGTCAATGTTACAGTGCATTTCTCGCTTCCCGACGCGCACGGCAGGTAATATCGAACTAATTCACTAAACGACCGTGCCCTACATCTTGCCCGGTATATAAACCTCCAATCGTTTATGTGCCTCTATTATTCGACCAATAGCTAAGCGTGGGGTATGCACTCGTTCCCGCTGCCACCACCAATACCGTCACAGGCATTGCCGCCTCACGTATTTACTGGTGACGAGCTATATTACTATGCTGGTACGGCGAGCGCGGATAGCCTCAAACTCCTGGCTCGTAAACAGCCTCGAATAAACATGGAGTCACCATGGCATGCATCTGTATACAATAGGATACACCTGAGTGATATCATTGTAGGAAGAAACAAGAAATGAAATCCAGTGTGCGGCGGCTATGCAGTGCATTGGCTCAGACAGCCACCACAAATATAAGCACCTCCTTTTCGCTCTAATTTTAATTATGAACTGAGAAGCCCATTTCACACTTCTCAGTTCTTGTAGCCGCCTTCATTGAAGTCATTAGCAGACGCAAGAGAAAGCTACGCGATGGTAAGTGCACGCTTATGTAGAACAATGCTTGTCGCGAAGTGCTTGATGCCTAATCATTCATGGGCAGGCATCTACTGAGCCTGTCGAAATGCATAGCGCCGGCACGCAAGCTACGGGCGCTTCTGGGGTTAAACCTACCCTAGCCCAGCTAGGAACCACCATGCCGCCGAGGTATGGATTGTCATGGACGCATCCGGTCATCGGCGTGCCGGAATGTCAGCATCTAACTTGATACAAGGGATGATTGCGAGTTTTTCGAAGTAGATGCGAACCTCGGGTTCCGTTGGTTCCACGTATCAGTCAATGATACTCACAAAATCGAAGTAAGTCTCCTGAGAAATTAGGTTACAGTGGTGACCAAGTCATCTTACGTTCGTCAACACCGGTCTAGGAGTGCGTCCGAAAAATAATCGAGGATGACCAAAGATTCGAGAAGATAAAACAACAGCTCTTATTACGCCGTCAACTACGGCCGACGATAGCCAGAGGCTCTTCAAATTATGAAAGTCAATTTGTATACAGCCGGTTTCTCGAGCCATCGTGCGGTTACTGGAACCCAAGTAACACAAATCCAGATCCTATAGGTCTAGATCGAGCCACCCGGCCCTCAGAAAGTCCAAGCGCTGTACACCTCTTTCTCTTTGTAAGCAAACACTCGATAAACCAGCTGAGATCAGAGACTCGCGATATCAAGCTTATCACACTATAATTATAGCTTCCGTATATGACTTGGGCAAAAGTCTCAGACCTTCAAATATTACGCAAATTGCAAACAGATCTAGCAAAACCATCAACTTTCCATTATTCGAGAACTATAGACGAGTTCTACTACACTGGATTGCAAAACAAAACTACAAGGGACTACGGGCAAACCGTATCTAAGTGGACAGGGGATCACCGACCCGAGGATGGTTGGGATAAGGCAGTTGATTCTAGTGATATCATCATGGTTGATCAACTGTGGCTCTGGGTGCTAAATGATGGTATGTTAAACAGCCCTGTCATTTTTTAAATAGCCGTGGCGCCCATCATGATGCTATTCTCACCCCAAGTCTTTCGCAGGAACACTCATTACCTCTTTTCCATTATCTTATACCCCTTCAGGCGAATCTTCTACCTCCACCGGCGAACTTTCAAGGTCTCCAATTTCCAACAGAGACATATGTACCGCTGCTATGCTGAAAAAATTCCCAGCCATCCGAAATAATCTAGAAAGGTTTACTAGTGCATACTTTGTCGCTGTGTTCCTCGTGAAAGAGCTTACCGCCGGAATCTTTCGAGAAAAAGTCGAGGAATCCCAAGACCTTTTGGGAACATACCGATGGGCGATAGGGAGAAAAGTAAATACGAGTTCCTTGTTTCGAGAACATGCTTGAGAAACATGGAATTCTTGGCTAATTTAATCTAGGCTTCTAAGCAAACTCGCTTGTTTGAAGTCTTTGGGGACATGACATCCGGAGTGGATTCGTCCACTTTCGCGTCCAATTGGTCGAGCATTGCGCAAGAATTACATCTGGTTCTTGACGTAGCCAATATCCTTGATGAGCTGAACATCATTGGCCATCTGATAGAGAGACAGCGTGCGATACTAACGTCTCTACGGGATATCTTTCTGAGTCTCGGGAGCGATTATGAATTGGTCCACATCAACGCACTCAACACTGGGCAGACCCTTATCGGCTTATCGGACACCGTAATGAGGCTCAAGGCAGACACTGAAAATATTCATAAGATGGTATGTTCGTCCATACCCCGAACAGACAAGTACTTGAATCAATGCTGAAGCAAAATGATATTAGCTCTTGAGTCTGTTAGATTTGAAGCAAAAAGCGGCCAGCCTCTACGAAGCTCGCTCTGCGACCAAACAAGGAAATGTCATATTACTCTTCACGATTGTCACGATCATTTTCGTATGGTTCACTATTTCTGTTCACCTCTAATTATCGTTCTTGAGACAAGAAAAGTACTTTCCCACTAATAAGCCTAGGCTCCCCTGTCCATTTTTGCCTCCCTATATAGTCAAGTTCCTGATGTGTGGACATATGGAGGTTAGTTTCGCATAATAATACTCGAACATAGGTTTGTTTTGAAACGAAGCTAAACTAGTGTGCAGGTGGTATTTCTGCCGCGGTGATTATCATTTCTCTGTTTGCGGCCTGGCTTATTATCTTTCCAAAGTATCGGAAGAGAATAATCACAAAGTTGGGGCATGAGCCAGTACCAACGGGAATAGATGCAGAACAAGCTCTATGATTCATACGTTCGTCCGTAGACTAAATATTTCAGTACAGAAAAACGAACAAGGGATGAGGAATAGTAGCCGGTGGTCTTATTGACGCCAAGGAAAGAATTTTTAATCTCGTAGATGAGCTTAAATTTCTACAACTGAAAGAACTATGATAATGAGAAAGGAATAGTAGAAGTTTGTGCTACCGTGATGAGGTCATCTTGATTTAAATTTTCATTTGTTGTCATTTTGTAGATGACACAGGCCATTAGACAACTCTTTAAGTTAATCGTGAGAATGGCATGTCACCAGTGACTCATAGTAGCTAGTACTAAGTTATTATATGACATATTTACCAAACGAACTTAGCGTAAAGGAACCACTTAATCTCATAAATCAAGGGAGCATGGGCTTTTAGACATGTCTAACTGGCAGGCACATCCGCAAGGCTGGTACCCAACTCATGCCGTGGTTGGTTTTCGTGGTTACCCGGAGCCCACCCGACCCGTGCACTGATCTGGAAACTACCATTGGTACCCTCAATCAAGTGTTATGCAATGAAACTTTTATCCTCCATCGGGGCTCTGATCTAGACCCTAATCAGTAGCCACAACCAACTTATGGGCCACAGCCGGTCCTTATGAGCTAGAACTGCTCTGTGAAACTTATCTACTTACCCGGATGCAGACCTCAAATCTCTCAGCCAGGGTTGATGAGACGATCAACGTTGGCAAATTTGATTTCCCGATCTTGTGCAACTGTTTATTGCTCTACTTCGAGCAAACTTACGTATACTCCGCTGTTCTAGGTACCAGGTACATAGTTTGTTGCAACCTCCCTTTCGACCTTCTGTCGGTTACCACACCCCACTAATTAGTGTGACAGACGCTCTCTTGCCCTCGTGTCTGCACTTTTTAGACTTGACCTACGCTATCTTTCATACAACATGACAGCTCAAAGGGTTGAAGTTGATCAGATATGGGGCAACGATGAAGAAACGCAGGTTTTCGCTCATGCGCACGATGGAGAGAACAGGTCTATGATGTTTCGCATTTCTCGGAATAGCGCACTGCCTTCCAGTCGTGCAAGCCGCATTGTGGCGTGTTTTCACGAGCCGCCTGTTGTATCTAGCGACGAAACATTTGAAGAGCGCGCTGTGATGCGAATGGCACTCAGTGATGCAATTCACCAGGCATGGCCGTATTGCTTGCATGCGACAACCGCGCCAGATGCGATTATCGAACTCGACGTCGATACGAAGGGGCGGACTGATTGGCGCCTACAATATGAGTCTAAACTTTACCAGAGCTACCTGCAGGCACTTTCACCGGCCAACGCTGTGCTCGGGAGTGTTACCGCTCGGCATCGTTACAAGTATGTTGATTCCAGAGATCTCAATTTTGTCCGCCCACTGCCAGGGAGAGGAACGTCAGCCGTCGTGCGCCAAGCCTCAGCAGACAATTCCCAATCACTATATGTCTTAAAAGGGTTGGATTTCGGAGACTTCTTGGCGAGCCAGGATGACTTCTTGGATGAGCGAGATATCTTCTACCACGCGATTAAAACTGTTTCCTTGATGCCGCCCCATCCCAACATACTATCTCCACCGAATATCATCGCCGTCGCCGGAGATCCACGAGATGAAGATCAAGCCCCTTTATGTGGGACGCTTTATCCTTTCATGGCCCGGGGCACTCTTGACGATCAAGTTTTAAGGTGCAAAGAAGCCGGAATCCGCATCGAGTTACAGGAAAAGGCGCTCTGGTGCCTTCAATTATCTTCGGCTCTCGCACACACACATCACACGGCGCATACATATCACATGGATATCAAGCCAGCGAACGTCCTCGTGGACGACAACGGAAATGCAATCTTGATTGACTGGGAGCAGTGCGGTGCACCACTATGCACACTTGCACCAGAAGCAAATGGCGACTGGGATGTCGACGAGATACAGCAACCAGGGGCTCCATCAAAGCTAGTGTACAAGAAATACCATGGAAAAGCTCAAGTGAATCGTCCTAGAGGTCGTCCGACGTGGGACGTGTTTCCAGAATGGAGTAAACGCTGGCCAAGGGCTTGTGAAGCTGCAGAAGTATTCAGCCTAGGCCGGACGATGTGGATGCTACTACAAGAGGTACCCCAAGGAGATGTACAAGACCTCGATCCTGAAAATATCATTGTTGGCTGGAGTGAGGATGCCGATGACATACCGGAAGCCTGGAAAGCTGTTGTGATGGGTTGCCTAGAGCGCGACCCTAACAAAAGAATCGGATTGACTGATCTTGTACGGTTTTGGGAACGGCAGCAGACATGACTCACATAACTTGCAAGAGAAACAGTAGCTGGACACGTCAATAGCAATCATTTATTCAATCCTATGGCTGATAATTCTTGACAATTTCTCATAAATGCTATGACAAAACACTATTCTCATTGAAGAGAGGACTGGACATGACGTTTTCTGAAAGGTGACGCCCTAAGGGCATCCGAGAAACTCGAAAGCCGAGCAGAAATTCAAAACGAAACGTTGCCGATCTCAAGAGTGGCCATTGGTAACCGATGTATCTCCGATGTGAAGATGTTGAAACTCTACAATGTCAATCTTGCAGCAACGCTTACATCGACCAAAGACCATAGGCGCCTTAGGATCCAATTCCTTCTTTGCCAACCCTGCTAATAATATGGGATCGTTGACAGTAAGGAGTACATAGTCACCAGACTTAGCGGAATCGCTGAAATGCCACATAGCCTCAACATTGCCGGCTTCTGAACTGAGGTCAACGGGAAGGAAAAGCTTGGCAATGCCGTCGGTGAACTCTGTCACTACCGGTTCCGTACTATCCTGGAGAGCGCATATACCGAGGAAATCCTCGATACCTCGGTTCTTAAGCAGGAGCAACAACTCAGATAGGAATCCTTGGATTTCTTCACTCTCCATGGGAATCTGATCGGCACCGCAGGTGAATTCATATGGGGCGATAGCGCCGTCGATAAAGCGAAAGGAGGTAGCTTCGACCGCAGCGGGTGCCCCATCGACCACATCCACACCCCATGGGGTTGCCATATTTGCCAATCTGACGAGCTTCCGATCATTTTTCACGGGAATATGGTTGTAGAGAAGAGTTAGACCAAATGTATCCTCCACATGATGTCGTAGGAATACCTGAGCAATTTGACCGAGGACTTTCGTGCCATTGAGGATGCGATCAAGATGATCGCTCGCATCCAAGATCGAAGGCAGTGAATTGCAGTAATTTGTGTCATAATGGAGAACTTTGATCGCCATCCTGATATTTTCTTCTATAAATGACGAAAACTCTAGATGCTCAGAATGAAGATAGACCTTAACCTCGAACAAAGGGCGTTGCAGTGGCGATGTGAAGCGTTGAACAATCGGATAAGATGATTGCTGGTCGAAGATTTTGTGATATGCGCTGTGTAGGGAGCTTGAAATAATTCTATAAGTGTCAAGGAGATCAAAGAACAGTCTCTCAACTCTTCGGGAATCTATCCTCTATTTATGCTTGACTCATTGCGGGCTCTAAAACAATTTGCTGGTGCCTCGTGCGACTGTTTAGTTTTACTTACCGGGCCGTGCAAGATTATGCACCATTTCTATCCAATTGTTTGACACTGTGCGCTGTCAGGAGCGAGAACAAGAATCCAAAGAGCTTTCTCAATGGTATGTCATCATTTGTCGGCGATATCCCTCAAAATGATGTCAAATACGAAACTGTATAACACTCACTGTTCCAGTAGAATAGCACACCAGCTTGATAGCTGGAATTTCTTGGTGGATAGACGGCCCGTTGCAATACCCATAATATTACAATGCACGGAAGTTCTAAATCGAGTGGATGTAAGTTAAGGGTTGAAATGGGTTTTTGAGGCTCGAAGTCAGTGACTGAAACCATCTAATTGTATCCCTTATTTTGTCTCATGAGCGGTGGGGAGGAGATTTTTTTGGAGGGGCAGGGGCAGTGTGTTAGCTGGTGCTACTCGGAAGCCTTGAGTATTAACTGTATCGCAATTTACATAGGCACTGGAGATAAAACAATGCTGATCTCTCTCTCAATGTGTCTAGTTGCTAGTGCAGCCCAAATATCCCAACGTCGTGCCCATTTCGAGCAACATAGTCCAAGCCTCTCTAATTCTGTGGGTTTAGATGCACACATTCTAACTTCGCTCTAATATCCACTCAACAACATCGTTGATGAACCTCGTCTTATCTTCTTCAGGTTCAAGGTGTACTATTTTTCGTTAATTCAAGTCCGACGTCTCTTCAATACGTTGACTTACTGCAATGGTAGACTCCTGGATAAATGAACAGCTTCTTGTCCTTGATCGGCAGATCTTCGAAGTACTTTTCCGTAGCCTCACACTCGCAGCACAAGTCACCTGTGCCATGGAAACCGACGATCGACAGCCCGTCCCTGTCTCGTATCCGAGGCTGCCCAGCTTGCAGTTGTTTCGCACGATCCAACATCCCTATAATTCCCTCCAGGGTCCCGGTATCGTGACACAAGTCATCTGCCGGCCATAGGCTTCGTGTCGTCTCATCCCGACACATAAAACTAGGGTCGAGTCTGCTGACAATTTGCCAGCCTGGAAACACCAGAGACGCCATCCTGGCAGCCATAACGGTGAGCCAGGACGGCTCGCCCGATGCGTGTAGTCTGATATGCGGTGCCTCGGTAAGATAACCTCGGATCTGTCGTGTGATGTGATCGGGGCCCTGGGTGGCATATGTCAAAACTTCCTGCCCGCCCATAGAGTGGCCCATGAGAAACAGGGGTACCGGCGAGGGCAGCAGAGTTTCCAAGAATCCACTGATGTCGTCTAGTACTTGCGACGATGGCCCAGTCATCCCTCGCTCAGACTTTTGCGTTACGGAGTAGCCCCAGCCTCGCTGGTCAAATGCATGAACCTCTATGCCGCGAGCGACGAGATTTTGAAAGAGGTCAGTGAACCTCGTACAGTGATCACTGAAGCCATGGAGGAAGACGACCGAGGCCGAAGCCGGAGCGATTGGCTATATGATACGTCAGCCAGGTCATGATACAGCAAGGGTAGAAACGCTTGACGTTACTTTCCAATTCTTAGTGAACAGTTTGACGCCGTCAGTAGTCGTGTGCCATCCTTCACTTGTTACTCCTGGCATACTGAAGCCGAATCTAGTTTACAGAATGACAAAGTAGTAGATTCATTTGCTAAAGAAGTGGTTGAGTGATCAGGGGGCGATAAGGGGGCGATAATTATGAGCCGATATTACAGGAGCGATACGTCGCGAGACCGTTCTGCGAATTGATACTGGGATACTAACAGCTTAGAATGCACACATGTGACTGTAGTACTGACCACGGTCTGTAGTTAGGAAGTGAGAGAAAGAGAACGATGGTATAGGGGCTGCATCCCCGGAACTGTGCTAACATGACTTCGCCTTTTACGTATTAGTGGCTACCTACTAGCTCTAGCATTACTTCAGACCAGACTCGGGAAGACTGGTCGTTTGGACCATGCAGATACTTCGTATGCAGGAACGTCGTAATAGTGCCAAATTTGGCAGTTGACTCCAAATCGGCTAGCTAGGGCAAGGGGCTGTTGGGTCGCATGCAGATCTCCGCAGACTATACTATGGTCCCAATACTACCCTAGGCATGTCATTGAATAACAATCTTGCTTGGAAGCACACTTCTTGTCAATTTGTTGCGTAATTTCAGCAGGAATCCTGATGCTCTTTCGTGATCGTGCGATCAAACTGCTCGCCTCGTGATATAAATCTCAACTTGAACGGCTTCGGTATTGTGATACGCCCCTCTTCATATGAATCTTCCGACGTATCTATAGAGCGCTCGTTTCCCGCCCCGTCTAGAGGTGGCCGAATTTCAAAAGCCCACAAGATCTTCGCTAGGGCGATGAAGAGGCTGTTATCAGCAAGGTAGATACCCGGACAAATCCGACGACCTGCGCCCCAGATAAATCGTTCCGGGCCATAGGGCTGCATGCGGTTATTGCTCTCATGGCGGCTATCCTTGGCATCTGAGTCCATGTGTCTCTCTGGTCTGAATTCGGTCGGATTTTCGTATCGAGTCTCATCATGATACAGAGCCCAGAGATTCAGCGATACCACAGTGTTCTTGGGGATTCGATAGCCCTTGTATATAACGTCGTCCGTGTTATAGTGTGAAACTCCGTTGCTCGTAGATGGCACTAGGCGAAGGATCTCTTTTATACATGCTCGGACATAGGGACAATGTTTTCGGTCTTGCAACACTGGCGACCGAGAAGGTCCTGCAACTTTGACCAGTTCGTGATGGGCTCTGAGTTGAGCTTGGGGGTTGGCTGCCAAGTACCTCAAGCAATCATTCAACACAGAGGACTGGGATAGCGAGCCAGCTTCAATCATAGCTGTGAATATAGTCTTTGCTTAGCCTCCCAGCAGTTAATAATATGCAATTTAAGATGCCAGAGCACTCACTACCTGCGAAGAAAGCCCACTGGTCGCGACTAATCTGTCTCCCGTTTTGGCTCATTTGGTCAACTTCGATCCACCTCTTTGCCAAGCAGGTCTGCGCCCGCTGTTGCTCAATTCGGTGCTCCAAGTCAGCCCAGAGTTTATGCCATAGCTTCCTCTGACGATTCAGCTGGCGAAGAGCAGACATCCTCCACCACTGTAGGCAGGATGGCAACAAATCAAGAAATTGAAGGGAGTCTGCGAGGTATGCCTTGGTGAAGGTGGCCTCAGAAAAGTCTTGGAGAATTTGGTAAATCTCGCTCATCTGGTCGTGATCCTGCCAACAACTTCAGATTAGAACAGTGCATCGTCTGTGCGTCATCGTCGACCGTACTTTAGACTGCACCCCTATTCCATATGTGGTCCTCATCATCCCACTCATGGTATATCGCTTGACGTGCTCGAAAAACTTCTCATCGTTCGCATTATCAGTCATCAAGTCGAACACAAGCTGTTTAGCTTCATACTCCTGATAGGGAATGTATGCATCGGACCTAATGGGAGTAAGCTGGGTCTGGATTACTGTCCGCAACGTTCGCCACGGACGCCCTTTTGGCATCAGGAAAAAGCGTAGGCGTCCAGATACTAGGTTGAACACAACTGGTAGAGGCGCTTTTGAAGAGGTCTTGATAGCCTGTTTATCAAATATGAATCTTGCGGCCTCTAGGCTGTTGACGTAGACATAAGTCTCAGCATTAAGGCGAACTTGAAACAGCTCCCCATATTCCTGGGCCCACTGTTTGAGCTGGCGTTGAGGACGTTTTGCTAGGGATTCTTTGGGACCTAGAATTTTCTTGAACTCTGAACGGTCAATGCTCCAAACCCGTCGTACCAATAGAAAGAGAAGTAGGAATGCAAGAAGATAAATCGTAATCATTTTTTGTCGTAAGAAGGAAATGAAAGTTCTTTGAGCCAAAGACTTTGAAATAAAAACATAAGATAGTTTACTAGACATACACAAACAGAGTTGATACTAGTCCAAGGGCCGGAACCTGGTGACATCAAGTCATATTCTTGGCAAAGTCCTGTGATATAGGGTCATTTGAAGTACCGTAACAAATTCAAGCTTCCTGCACTAAGACTCTTCTACATTCCCATCTAACCGCATCGTCCATTGCGCCTATGATCCCCTCATACCACGCTGCCAGTCACACATATATCCACTTTCGCTCCTCAAACCCTTTTTCGTACAATCGATCGACACTAGTCCAAGACAAAACCAACGGAGTGGATATTCCGTGAGTGGAGAATCAAAAGCTCAGTGTGGATTCGAACTCTGAATCCGGGCTCATAGCTGTGCCGCTCTGAATGCAACACACCAAATGCGCAATGAGTAAACTTGTTTTCATCGAAAGAGGCGCTATACCCAATGAATTTGATAGTATGTGTTGTTCACACATGTCAGCAAATGTAGTCATCTGTGCACCAACATGATAGGTAATATTTACTTACACTTGAAGGACCTCGGTACGTACCAAACAGAAGAAGGACCCTGACGATCTAGAGGTAACTACGAAGTACTTCGTATACTAAAAAAGAAACAACCTGACAAGGATGGAAAATTTCGAGAAACTAACTAAACTCCTTGGTACTAGCTGCTCCCGCCGCCCCACCACTAGATTTTAAGGAGTTTAATAGGAGTTTACCGATGGAAACGTTGCTACTCAGCTGCTTTGCTGATTCCCTCTTTTACAGCCATTGTAGTCTCTGGTGCGATATTGTACGGCCGTGCTGTATCTGCCATCTTCGGTCGTCTGAGCCTCATCAGCCATCCCAAACTACCAAAAACGGCCGAGATGCCGGCAAAAGCAATGATTATTCCATACCCAGTCCCATACGCACCGGCTAGCTCACGACCCCAAGCCGGATAACGCAAGAGACTCTCGCTAAGAGGCCCACTGACTATCGAACCTAGGCCCCGGCCGGCTCCAAAGAGACCGATTAAAACACCCATCTCTGTACGTGGAGCTTCTTTATGAACTTCTACGGAGCACCACGTCCAAGTAGACGACCATCCGCCCGCTGAAAGTCCATATACTATCGAAAATAGCAAGAGCACAGGCTGTGATGTTGCAAATCCCCAAATGAGGAAGACCGCTATTGAGGATATCAATGACAGCGACAGCAAGACGGTTGAGAGGTGGAGATGATCTGTCGCTAGTCCAGAAAGAATCGCGCCAGCTGCTGAAGCGAAATTCAACAGCGATACCGAAAGTGTGCCCGTAAGCGTGGACAGGCCAACCGCACGGGCGAATACTGTACGATAGATGTCCAGGGGTTAGAACATATCAAGCATCAATCGCAAGGGACAGCTCAGGGTCTCTTGCCTGGAAGGTAGATAGAGGGCATGAAATAGCCCAGACCTTGAATGACATTGCCACACTGTAGGATCCAGAACGTAGGATTGGCGAAGCAGTCGAGATTGGAAGAAAAAGGCGACCCTTTAGCCGGAATCGGCAAACGGCCTTTCATGATGAATATCAGGGGCAGCACGATCACAACCTGCGATCGTATAAGTCAAAAGCAGCCGGAGGAGATACGAGGTCATGTCATACCGCCGCCACTGCCCATGTTCGAAGCATAGTCCGAAAGCCATACTTCGAAAGGCCCCATTCTAGCAACGGCGGCACAACAGCGCCGCTGATTCCAGTACCAGCCCACAGCAAGCCGAAAGCGAGGCCTTTTCGCTCGACAAACCACTCGCCAAGATGGATGACGAAGGGAGTGTAGAGCATCGCGCCCCCTAGCCCGTAAAGAATCCCTTGCGTCAAGATCAAGTCGGCCACATGGTTGGCAAAGGACGCTCCAACAAGCGCAATAGCAAGGAACGATATGCCAAGGATCGCACAAGTTTTTCTTTGCGAAGGCCACTTCTGCAGAACAGCAAAGACGGGGACCGACACGATGTAGAGAATGCCCTATAGGTCATTAAGCCCCTGAGTATGAGAATGCGCAAGGCGTCTTCTCACCGTCGCGCAGGTTCCGATAGCAGCTACCCCATCTGCTCCAGCTATTGGTGGATGAGTGGTGTAGTATTTCTGGAAGACGCCCGAGGAGAACGGCAAGCCTATGTCGTGTTAGAGATGTAGCTGACAAGATGGTCATACATAACGAACCCCATGTGAAGCCCTCGATCCAGAAACAGCCAGCTAGGTAAGACCAGGGAGGCCACCCCCTATCTGGAGGGAGTGGATTCGATAGATCGCGAGGCATATCGACTTTAGTGCTTCTTGACTAGAGTAGACAGAAAAAATTCGTGTAGGATCCCAGGGTCCAATTCAATTAAGCCCCCTGAAGTACTATGCTGTGGTGCTCAACATATTAAATCCCCACTGTTATCCAGGTCTGTACCTGTGTTTGTACGAATACCTGAGGTACGTCATTGTTGGCAAAGAGTATAGAATTTAGGCAGATGCGAGGGCTTCCGCCACTCCGCCATTCCGCCATGAACCACGCCCGGGAGGAGCCACTCCAACCTCCGCTTGATGTCGTGCAGATAATGGGGTATGTGAAGCGTTAGCTCCAGAAGGTTGTTTCAATTGGATTCTATTCAAGCGGCTACAGCAAGGGCCTTTAGTCAATTTTTACCCTTGGGTTGTAGAAGAGGAATTGGGTTGGAGTGAAGGTGGATAGTAACCCATCGTGTCTCCACATGATGGGAGTTTAGCACCGCACAACATGCATATACGGGCCGCTATACGGCGGAAAATTATGCGTGAATACGGCGTGAAAGTCGGGCGATACTATACCTGAGAGCTGCAGGGACATTCAGCGCCCAACACCCTTTCGCTCTTCCTTGCTTGTGGGATAATTATAGTGTGAGCTGAGCACAACGGTCGGCAGCAAAAGTCCCACCGGTATGGGTGGAATCTCGTCGAGCTATAGGGCAAATCGCCGGCATTGCTTGCGGCAGGCTTACACTTCAAGACCTCTGGGCTGATTAAGGGTGCTATGTTCGAGACAATATGTGAGATAGATAGTCTTGAACTTTAGTCAATTTCGACGACCCCTCATTAATCACTACTATGTCGACATACAACTCAGATGTATACGCCTCACCCAGATTCGTTATTGCTGTGGGTGTGGTGTTCCCAGTTCTGTCTATCATTGCGGTGGCCCTACGTTTCTGGGCTCGGAGCGCACAAAAGGCACCGCTACTGATCGATGACTGGCTATTAGTCATTGCTGTGGTGAGTTGAAGATTAATACAATCTATCAATCGATACTATACACTATCATATGAAGACTGATGGCACACTTAGGCAATGAATATTGGACTTGGAATATGTATCATCATCGGTACGCATCATGACTCTGACGCGATCATCAAGGTGGACAAGTACCACAAAATTGATGTGAAATCCCTCTGCCGCTGAAGCTTACGATTATCAGGTGTTGTGGGCAAAGGGTTTGGATACCATACACGTCCTCCAGAGTCAGATGAACCTGATGCGTATCTATACGCCGTCACCCCAGAACACGTTCTAATCTCTCAGGTAAGACTGGTCCTGCACATAACCATCAGTCTCCAACGACCCTCAAAGCTGCCCTCAGAGTTGTGACTTTGAAATCTGACAGAGCTGACAAACTTCATAGTTGATATACGCCGCTCAACTGATGGGCGCACTCACATTTGGCTTCACCAAACTGAGCATCGTATATTTTTATCGTCGCATTTTCTGCTCTCACTATACTTCCGACTTCCTGAGCAAGGCGACATGGGGAGTCATCTACTTCTTATACATTTGGATTGTCGCGTTCTCATTGGGCTTCATCTTCGACTGCGGGGTTCAGTTCTGGTCTAACTGGGGGCCATTGATCAACGACTTCTCTTACTGTTACAGCACTTTTGGACTAACGGCCGCCTTCACCATCTCAGACGTCTTCAGCGACATTGTTGTGATTTTGTTGCCTATACGAACGGTTAGTAGTATCTCGCGATGCAGGGGTCCCCTTGCTAACTTGCCTATAGATCTGGAAACTGCAGATGTCCGTGACTCAGAAGATTCTCATTACTTGCATATTTATCGTGGGGACACTGTGAGTTCTCCCTGGTCTCTCAATTGAGAGTTCCATAGCTGTCAGCAACCTGCTGATCAGTCAAAAGCACCATCGTCACATCTGTGGCGCGACTGACGTTGTTTGCGATCTGGTATTTCGGTAGGCTTCCATGCCACTCTAGGAATGCTAACGATGGTCAGGAGTAAGCTAACGTTTCTGTAGAGGGGACGGATTACCTACGCGACATCAATAGTAAGCACCACCTCATTGATTTCTCTTTACACAACCCGTACGAGTAACCCGTGTCGGCTAACGAGTCACAAAGTCGTCTACACAGAATTCATATTCTGGATAACTATCACTTCAAGCTTAGGTATCATCACCGCATGCCTCCCCACAATCCGAATCCTTCTAAAGAAGCTGCCTCTACAATACTTAAAGGGCAGCTTTTCAAGCTTCAAGTCGACTATTTGGAAAGGCTCATCTTCTCGAACAGAGCTCAACTTCAACTCTCACTCTAGAGAATCTGTTTTGCCGCGCAGTCAGAGCCAGTCCGAAGATATAGAATTTTCCCAAATTCAAATTCAGAGGCCTGGCTTTGTTGAACAGACAAAACTCGTTTCATAGCTCAGTTGCAGCGACGTAAAAAGCGGGGAACCGGGGCATTATACGTAACAATAGACGCCCAATAGATAGAGAGAGTAAGCCTCATCCCAAGGGGTATTAACACCCAGGCTTTCTTACGTTCTTACGTTCGTGTGGTCCGCGGACCTCAGCCTCAACTGGGCTCTCGTCTCTGTGGCCCGGCCGTTAATCGGCAGCGTATATACCGGGAATATGACCGGGCGATGGGTGGGTGGATGCGCCAATACATTCGATCGATCTCTTTCCTTTTCATGCTCTCTTGGTACCGGTAGTCTTGTGGATGAATTTACTCCTTGATATCGATTCGGTCGCCTTTTGACTTAATTTGAAGTGAGGGAGATTGTCTGGCAGACTATCGTCCGAGATCGGTGCTTTTGACCGACTGGGCACCATCATTTTCGTCTATAAAACTTCCTTCCTTGCGCAATAATAACAAGTCAATATTAGATCACCAGCAGCACCTAGCATGGGACTGTGATAGTTCTATATAGTTTGATAATTCAATGTTGGGTCTTAAACACAGAGGCTCAGAACGTATTGCAACTTGCCCCTCGTCAAACAGACTTAGGCACTCTCTTGAAGTCGACGTGAATATCCTCCCAGCCCAGCGCGCCAAAACCTTTCAAGTCATTCTCAAAAGCCTCTAGTGCCAGAAGCTGGTGTTTCTCTCCATCTCTGGGTGGCCGCATCTCCTTCGTCTTGAACCTCTCTTCAGCTTCGCGGTTCTTCCAGTAATGACACCATAAACAGACGACTGCATCCTGACCCATCCAAGTCCGCGAACCTTCCGCCCAGCCGCAGCAGGGCACGCCGTTGTATGGAGATCGGTGGGCCTGGCTGCCGTCGATGCCAAGGCCCATGGTTAGCACGAGGCCCTTGAGGCGTTTCACGGCCTCGCGCGCGTCTGACGGGAGGAGAGCGGGAAAATAGACGGTGCGGATCTCGACGTTTGCACTGTTTCGTCCGAAGCGCCACCAGAAAGCGACGTCGAAATCGACGATCTGGGTAGACGGTTCCGCAAAAAAAATGCATTATCTGCTCTGAGGTTGTCGATGAGTTCCTGATACTGGGCCGAAGCCTTGTACGCTGCGAAATCCTCGCGCGACTCCCAGATGACCACAAGAATGTGCTCGTCTTTCGCTTCGGCTATGAGCCGTAGTAGGCGTCATGGAGGCCATTATTCTTGCCTGCTGCTAGGGACTTGAAAAGGCTTGGGTCAAGAGACTCGGCTGGAAAGTTGAATCTAGTCCATGTTGAGATTCGCACGCCGCCCATGATAACTACCTACCTAGGTAGTTACTAGTCCAGCACTGGTTTACGAAAACGCCGGGTTTTAGTAATTAACGGGCTGAGTCGAGATGAAAAGATTGCAGTAGGTAACAAGAGGTAATACCCCGCGCTGCGCCCTCAGGTCAGACATATTGGAAGTGTACTGCACTATGTATGAATTCTTTATAAAAGGACCGTTGTTAGCTGCAAGTGACCATCCTTGATGCTCGGGAATTAGGAGTAATGAAAGTTGACAAACATCTGAAAACCAAAAACAAATAAAAAAATATAAAAAAAGAATCGAGGCTTAGGACACGACTATGGTGAGTAGCCATGGTATCGTCACAAGAGTCCAAATGACCGACAGATACTGCGCCGCAAATTTTGATTGCTTTGACCCGGACTCGACCGGAAAACCCTTGAATGCCTGTGGCGCCTGCCGTGACACAAGGAGTTATTCCTGCCGACTACTTTACCACTAGGCCATTGGGGCCTACTGGGAACGTCTGTTAGAAGGTGGGCTTGTTCTTTTTACTTATAACCCTGCCAGGTTATTAGCTGGGCACCTGACGGGCCGTTTCCGCTCGGTCCAGCTGGCAGCTGAATTGCAGGTGTTAGAAAACCGGTTGTAAATATTAGTTGTATTAGATTTGTTTAATTAATTAATTATTCTTGATTATTTTAAATTATTATAATAATTAACTTTTAAAGCTTTAAAATATTATTATATAAAATTTTCCTACTTTATATAAATTAAATAAAGATTAATAATATTTTATTATATTTTAATATAATAATAATTTAAAAATATAAATATTTCGTTAAATTATTTAATATATTTTTATTAAAGTACGTATTTTAATAAGTGTTTTAACTTTATTATTATAACTTTAATAAAGCTTTTATTTAAATATAATAGTTTTAATAATTAAATATTTTAATATTATAAGATTTGATATAATAAAAATAATAATTTAAAATATTATTTATAATAATATATTAAATCGTTAAAAAACCTTTAATAAAGATTAAACTTATAACTTGTAATATTAAAGTTTATAATATAATTATTATATTATAAAAACTATAATTATTAATATAATTAAAACTATTATAAGTTATATAATTAAAGTAAAATTTTCGATTTAAGCGTAAAAATTAATTTTTTTTAAATTATTAATCTTTTTTAAAAACTTAATTATATAAAAAAGTAAGTCGTAAAAATAACTTCTTTTAAAGCTTAAAGCTTATAATAAAACGAGTAACTCGGCTTTAATTAATATAATTACAATATCTTGTTTTAAAACTTTTTATTTAATTATACTTCCGAATAAAAACATAGTTGTTAATATAATCACGGTGTTTAATTTCGAAACTTTTTATTTAATTATACCCCTGATTAAAAACACGGTTGTTTACGAACTTTTACGATTTATCGAGTTGTTTATAAAAAAAAAATTATTAATTATAATAAAGTTATTATTATTTTTAAATTAATAATATAATTAAAATTATTATAAGTTGTAATTATTAATAAAAGTAATTAAATATATAATTTATTTTTTTATAATGTTTTAAACCGGGGTTTAAATTAAAACGTAATAATTTAAATAATATAAAAACTACGTCCGGTTTAATAATTCCGGTTTAATAATTCCGGTTTAATAATTCCGGTTTAATAATTCCGGTTATATAAAAAATAAACTTAATCTTCTTTAAATATATATAAATTTCTTGTTTAATTACGATTTTTACAATAGTTAATTTAACTTTTATTAACGATTTCGAATAATTCTTACTCTTAAAGGGTTAATAAAAATCCTTTCTTCCGGTTATTTTATATTTTTTAATTAACTCCTCGATTATATAATCTTTAATCCTTTTTTTCCCGTGTTTAATAATATAACAAAGTTCGTGAAAAATCGTTTAAAACTAAAGCTTTAAACAATTAAAAAGCCGTCCCGGGTTTTTTATAATTTAAAAGCATCTGTATATATATTTTTTTTTTAATTCAGCGTTAAGGAAAACGTTAACTACGTAATATTATTTTAACTCGAAGTTAAATTTAATAATTATTCTTATTAACGATTTAATTAATATATCGATTAAAAGAGTAATATAACTGTTTTCTTACTTATAATTAAATTATTAATTTTTTTTAAAATATATTTTAATAATAATTTCCGGCGAGTTATAAAAATTTCAACTTTTCGTTATTATTTTTTTTTAATTAATATAATATACTTTTTCTGTTTTAATAAAAGCTTTTTTTAAAAAGTAATTCTCGATTTCTTAATAAATTTTAAATAATAATAAAAAATTCCGGAAATATATTAACTTTTTTACGTAAATATATTGTTTTAACCTTTGTTTTAAATATTATTAATTATTATAATCATAATTGTTAATATCGGAACACTTATATAATTACTTTAATAACCGGGCTTTTTTTACTTTATTTATTAACTTATTATATTTTTACTCCGTATTATAAAAGCGTTTAGTTTTAAACGTAGCCTTTTAATAATTTATACGTACGTTTATTTTAATATAAAAGAAATCCTTATAATTAAAAAAAATATACTCTTTTATAAACAACTCGTTTATATTTTAATAATATTTAACCTTTATTTAATTTCTTTAATAATTTATTAATTTATCGTGTTTTTATTCCGTGTTATAAAAGCGTCCGCAAACGTAACTTTTTAATAATTTATACGTACGTTTATTCCGATATAAAAAAAATCTTTATAATTAAAAAAAATCTGTTTTTTTATAAATAACTCGTTTATATTTTTAAAATATTTAACTCTTGTTTAATTTTTAATAATTATATAAAGTATAAATCGTTATAATATTTTTAATAAAAACGTCGAATATATTAATATTATTTATTTTAAAATAAAATAATTAATTCTTTTTTAAATATATATTTTTAAACTTTTATTTAATATATCCGAACTTCCGGTTTCGGAAATATTCGCGTTTTTTTTTATTAATAAATTTAAATAATTACGTAAAATACGGATTATTATAATATTTTTAACGAAAACGTTAAATATACTAGTATTAGTTTTTAAACTTTTATTTAATATATCCGAGTTTTTAATTTTAAAAATACTCGCGTTTTTTTTTATTAATAAGTTTATTATATTAATAATAATTTTATAATTTATATTAAAATTTTTATTAATATTATTTTTTTAATTATTTAATATATTTTTAAATTATTATTTAAAAAGTCTCCGGATTTTAATTTAATAATTAATTTTTTAATAAAACTATATTTTTAATAAAACTATATTTTTAATATAAGTTATAAAAGCCGTATTCTTAATATAAGTTATAAAAGCCGTATTCTTAATATAAGCTATAGAAGCTGTATTTTTAATATAAGTTATAAAAGCCGTATTTTTAATATAAGTTATATTTTCGAAACGCGTTACTTTTAAACTTTTAAATATTATACTTTTATATCGATTTTTTATAATTAATAATAAAAATAATTATATCCTTAGTATATAAAGCGTTTTTTAAATTAGTTTATTTAAAGTTTAAAAATTTAATTATATTATTAATAACGTAAAAAGTGTTTCCGGAGATTAAAATTATTAAATTTTTTAAAAAGTAATTACTTCTTTAAAAAAACTTATTAATATAACGTTAATATTTCGCGGTTTCGTCGGAATGATTTTTAAATAAATTAACGATTTTCGTTTCGTTTTTTTAAATATTCGTTTTCTATAAGATTAACTTTAAAAACGCCTCGTATAACTCGAATTAAAAAATTAACAAGTTTTTAAATAAAAGTCGGAATTAAAACGGATATTTATAATAATTTAATTTATTTAAAATTAAGTTATTAAGTTATTAAAGTTATTATACCCTTAGTTAATTACGAAAAATAATTATAAATAACAGTTATAAAAACTAACTTAATTTAATTATAATTATTTTAATTATTTTAATTATTTTAATCGTTTTAACCGTTTTAATAAAATTAATTATTTTAATTAAATTAATTATTTTATCGGAATTAATTATTTTATTTAAATTAACTGTTTTATTAAAATTAATTAATTTAATTAAATTATTTGTTTTATTAAAATTAACTGATTTAATTAAATTGTTTATTTTAATAAAATTAATTAATTTAATTAAATTAACTATTTTGTTAAAATTAATTAATTTAATTAATTTAACCGTTTTAACAAAATTAATTAATTTAATTAATTTAACTGTTTTAATAAAATTAGTTGATTTAATTAATTTAACCGTTTTAATAAAATTAATAAATTTAATTAATTTAACCGTTTTAACAGAATTAATTAATTTAACTGTTTTAACAGAATTAATTAATATAGCTGTTTTAATTAATTTAATAAATTTAATTAATTATAATTACGAAAAGTAAATTAATTTAATTATAATAATAAAAAATAAGTTAATTTATATTACGGACTTCTTATATCTTAGTACATCGGATATAAAAGACAATATCGGGGTTTTAATTTATAAGTAATAATAAAATTGTCAGCGGTATTTGTAAAAAAGGTTTAATAATACTTTTATTATTTGTTTAGTAAAGTGCATTTAAAAGTAGTTTAATAATTGTATTCGTATTTGGGTTTAAATTATAATTTTAAATTAAAAACTAAAAAATAAAAACGAGTGATTAAATATAAAAATAAATAAATGTTTATATAAAAAAACTTTAATTATTTTTTTCCGTACTAATTTCTTTTTAAATTATTACGAGCTAGTAAGTTTAAATTATTATAAACTAGTAAATTTAAATTACCGTAAGTTAATAAACTTAGATTACTATAAACTAGTAAGTTTGGATTACCGTAAGTTAATAAGTTTAAATTACTGTAAATTAATAAACTTAGATTATTATAAACTAATAAGTTATTACGTAATTATATACCCCGACCGATGTATATTTTAATATTGTATTTTTCGAAATATACTTTTCTATTTCCCGCGTTAGGCTTATTAACGGGCTATTTTTTTTTTATTAAATCGTAATATTATTTTTCTTTTTTTAAGATTATTATTTTAATAATATTCTTTTTTTATAAGTTATGTTTTTTTTAATCGTTTTTATAATATTTAACCGTATTCGAAAGTTAAGTTTTTTTTTAAAACATCGTAACGTGTTATTTTCGCCGCTTTTTTTAAAAACGTAAGTTTTAAAGTTATATTTTATTCTCGATGTTTCGATCGTTTTTTATTTTGTAAAATAATAAAAAGTATATCGCGTTATAAAAAATGTATTCGTACCGGCCGCTTTTATAATAGTTTTAAAGTTTTTTTAACTTCCGTTAATATTTTATAAAAAGAATTTCGTTAGTTGTATTCTAAAAAAAAAATAACCGAGTTTAAGTTTTTTTAAACGTACTAAGAATTTAGTAAAGTTTTAACCTTTTTATCCCGCTTCCGTTGTTAAAAAGAATTTTTTCGTTCTCGTATTGTAACGTTTGTTAACTGTAGTTTTTAATTATTAAATAAAATAAACGAAACAAAACGTATTTAAAAAAAAAAATGTATAATAAAAAAATACAATATAATAAAAACTTCTACTTCGGCCGAACCGTTTTTTATTATTATGTTTAATTTTAATTAAGTTATTTTTAACGTTTTTTTAACCGATCTCGCGTTTTTAATCTTAATCGATTAAAATATTATTAGTAAAATTAAATTATAATTTCAGCGGCCGTTTTTAAATGTTTTTTAAATTTTTATATATTATTTAAATATAAATAATCTTTTTATTTAACTAAATATTTAAATTTATTACTATTTTAACAAAAGTTTAATATTTTTTTTATTTCGTATATATTTTAATTAGTTTTTATTTTAAATTAAGTTTTTAATAAAATATTATTTAA
>MU390419.1:0-43776 GCA_022578715.1 Nemania sp. FL0916
GGAATATATTACGAAAATTCTTTTAATTTTTAATTTTCGTTCGTTTTTTATATTTTTTAAATAGTTTTTTAAAATTAGTTTAAACTATTTTAATACTATTTTTGTTAAAAATTACGCCGTTATTATAATCTTTTTAACGTTTGTATTAATAATACTAATATATTAACTTATATATAGACGTGTTTAAATAAAAAACGATTTAACGTCCGTAGTTCTGTTATAAGTTTTAAAAAATATAAATTTAAATTTTTTAATATTTATTATATTTATATTAAATATTCGTACCGTTAGTAGTAATATTTGTTTTAATTGTTTATTTATTAATTTAAATAAAACTGCTATATTTTGTTATAATAATATTAGTTTTTTAATTATTTAAATACTATAATCTTAAATCGATTTTTTATAAGTTTATATATTAAAATTAATAAAAAGTTTTTTTTCTTTTTTAAATTTTTTTTTGTTTAAGTTTTCGTTATTAAAATCGTTATTAAAGTCGTTATTATTTAAATTTTTTAAAGTTTTTTTTATAAGCTCGTTGTTTAAAAGTAGTTATTATTTTATCTAAAGTTTAAAAATTAAAAATATAATATTTAAATCCGTTATTACAATTATATTTTTAACTTATTTTTATAATTGTTTTATAATAAAAGTATTTATTATTATTTGTTTTTTTACTTTCTATTTTTTAGTTTTAAGTTTTATAACTTATAAGTAAGTTTTTTAAAACATCCATTTATTAGTTTTTTATAACTAGAATATTTTTTAAATATACTTTTTAAAATCTTTTTTTTTATAATTTTCCGTTATTAAAACTTCTTTATATTAATATCCGTTTATTTCTACTAAGTCCTATTAATTAAAAAACTATTAAAATATAACGGACCTTTTATATAACAATATAAAAAAGCGTACGGGGTTTTAATTTACAAATAATAATAAGATCTTTAATAAGTATCCGTTAAAAAGTTTTTAAAATATTCCCCGTTATTATATAATAAAAATAATTAATTTTAAATAAAAAATATATTATTTAATAAAAAAATAAATTAATAGTTAAAAAACAAAAACGAGTAACTAAATATAAAAAAAATTATAAAACTATATAGAATTTTTAATAATTATAAGTTATAAACATTTTTTTGTAATCTTAGATTAATTAAGATCTTTTTTTTTTTTATAATTTTAAATTAATTAAAATCTTTTTTTTCTTATGATCTTAGATCAATTAAGATCCTTCCTTTTTTGTGATCTTAGATCAACTAAGATCCGCTTCCGGGGTTTAGCCGGGCTGCTTAGGTAATATTGAATTATCCTTGTTATATTATAACACATATATTTAAAAAAAAACTAATTATTTTATTTCGAAATAAATAATATTAATATAATTAATACTTTTATTAAAAGTATTATAACAAATTATATTTTATATAATTATTAAAAATTAAATAAAAGTTAAATATTATTAAAATATAAACAAGTTATTTATAAAAAAACATACTTTTTTAATTATAAAGATTTCCTTTATATTAAAATAAACGTATATATAAATTATTAAAAAACCACGTTTACGGACGCTTTTATAACACGGAATTAAAATACGATAAATTAATAAACTATTAAAAAAACTAAGTAAAAGTTAAATATCGTTAAAATATAAACGAGTTATTTATAAAAAAATATACTTTTTTTAATTATAAAAATTTCCTTTATATTAAAATAAACGTATATATAAATTATTAAAAAACTACGTTTAAAACCGGACGTTTTTATAACACGGAATAAAAACACGATAAATTAATAAATAAAATAAAAAAAGCCCGGTTATTAAAACAACCGTATAAATGTTTTAATATTAACGATTACGATCGTAATAATTAATAATATTTAAAACAAAAGTTAAAACAACGTATTTACGTAAAAAAATTAATATATTTTTAAAATCTTTTATTATTATTTAAAATTTAATTAAAAAATCGAAAATTATTTTTTAAAAAAAACTTTTATTAAAATAAAAAAAACATATTATATTAATTATAAAAAAAAATAATAACGAAAAATTAAAATCTTTATACTTCGTTAAAAATAATTATTAAACTATATTTTAAAAAAATTAACAACTTAATTAAATCGTTAATAAAAATAATTATTAAATTTAACCTCGAGTTAAAAATAATATAACGTAATTAATATTGAATTAAAAAAATATATATATATAAATGTTTTTAAATTATAAAAAACCCGGGACGGCTTTTTAACTGTTTAAAACTTTATATAAGTTTAAAAAATTACTTTTTTTATAATAAAAAAAACTTATTAACACGTTTTCCGAATTAAAATTCCGAACAATTCTTTATAAACTTTATTATATTATTAAACACGGAAAAAAAAGATTAAAAATTACACGATCGAAAAACTAATTAAAAAATATTATATATAAAAAGATCGTAAAATTAATTAAACTTTCGAACATATATTATATTTTATTATAAATAATAAAACATTAACTTTTTAAAAAAATCGTAATTAAATAAAAAATTTATATATATTTAAAAAAGATTAGATTTATTTTTTATATAAATTAAAATTATTAAACCGGAATTATTAAACCGGACGTAGTTTTTATATTATTTAAACTATTACGTTTTAATTTAAACCTCGGTTTAAAATATTACGAAAAAATAAATCGTTTATTTAATTGTTTTTATTAAACGCGTTATTTATTATTTTAATTTAAAAATAATTATAATTTCGTTATAATTAACGATTTTTTATTTTTTTATAAATAACTCGATAAATAATAAAAACTCGTAAATATATAAAATAACTTTATTCGAAAATAAAATTAAATAAAAAGTTTTAAAACAAAATATTATAATTATATTAATAATTATATTTTTATTTAAAAATATAACTTATTATATATTACGAGTTTTAAAAAAAACTATTATTATAAATTATTTTTTTATATAATTAAGTTTTTAAAAAAAATTATAAACGAAGTTTTCGAAAATTTAAAAAATTATTTAAAAATAATAAATTTAATTTTTACGTTTAAATTAAATTTATATTAATTATATAATTTATAATAATTTTAATTATATTAATAATTATAATTTTCGTAATATAATAATTATATTATAAATTTTAATATTATAAGTTATAAATTCGATTTTTATTAAATTTTTTTTAACGATTTAATATATTATTATAAATAATATTTTAAATTATTATTTTTATTATATTAAATCTTATAATATTAAAATATTTAATAAGTTTTAATTTATTTATAATATATAATATAAGTATTTATTAAAAGGAAAGTTTTATTATGTTTTTATTATTCCGTATATAATAGTTTTTAATTATTATTGATTTTCTTTTTACTTTTAAAACCGACCTCGAATCCGGACCGAACCGACCTCGAATCCGGACTGAATTAATTATAACTCCGGACTTAACCGATTTAAACTTCCGGACTTAATTAATTTAAACTTCCGGACTTAACCGATTTAAACTTTTAAACCGAATTAACTTTTTATATTATTTTTTTATAATTAATTACCCCGTTTAATTTTAACTTATAACCCGATTTATTTATTAATTATATAAAGATTTAATTATTTAATAAAATTAAATTAATTATTATTTTAATTTTTTAAATTATATATAAATTATAGTTTTCGAGGACGTATTTTTTTAAAAATTTATTAATTTTAATTTATATAAGCCGGTTTTCGAAATTATTATAAAATAAATTAATAGTTTTTAATTCGATTAAATTTTTTAACATTATAATATTATAAATAATTAATAAATAAATTATTTATAATTTTATTAATTTTTTATTAATTTTTAACTTTTTAATTATATGCGGTAAAATTATTATAATTTGTTTTAATTTATTTTTATATAAAGACATAGTTTTTATTTCGTATAAATTAATTAATATACGTTTAATTCGAGTTAAACTATTAATTTTATTAAGTTATTAAAGTTATTTATATATATAAAAAAAAACAAGAACGGGAAACTTTATAAACAATATAAAAAAAAGTTTTTATTTACTTGTTTTAATAATTATACAAGTTTTATAATTAAAACTTTTAATTAAAATTTTTAATTTAAGTTTTTTTAAACTTAATTAATAACGTGTTATATTAATTATTTACGCGGCGTTTAAAAACTTTATTTTTTAATAAAAGTTATTAATTAAAATTTTATTATAATTAATAAAAATTATTAATTAAAACTTTTCAAGTTATAAATAATAAAAGTTTTTAAAATAATTTTTTTTATTAAATCCGTATTATTAGTTTTATTAATTTTAACGTTATTATATAAAAAAAAATAAATAAAAAAACTTTTTACGTTTTATTTTTTAAAATTAAAAATTAAAAAAAAAAATTAAAATATTTAATTATTAAAATTATTATATTTAAATAAAAACTTTATTAAAATTATAATAATTAAATTAAAATATATATTAAAATACGTATTTTAATAAAAGTATATTAAATAATTTAAAAAAAATATTTATATTTTTAAATTATTATTATATTAAATTATAATAAAATATTTTTAATTTTTATTTAATTTATATAAAATAAAAAAATTTTATATTATAATATTTTAAAACTTTTAAAAGTTAATTATTAAATAATTTAAAATAAACAAAATAATTAATTAATTATACTAATATAATATAACACGTTTTTACAACCGGTTTTTTAACAGGTGCGTGCAATTAGGCTGCCAGCTGTGCCAGACCGAAACGGCCTGAGGGTGCCCTGCTAACAAAACCTAGGGTGCCCAGCTAAAACACCGCTCTTGCCTAGCTCTTCTCTTAGAGGTACTGTATCCATATTATCGTCATCGCTTCCGCTGTCTTGTCATCACTACAGTTCTCATGGCGCTGGATGCGGGCGCACGGCGTCGTACCATGCAGCGATCAGAGGGGCTTCTTCCTACCTGATCAATGGTAGGGGCTGTCTTGCAATATGCCTTTTGAGCTTCTGTTGGCGAACCGTACGCCCCGAGACCGTGTATTCGTCTCGTTCGTGTGAAGTTAACGGAAAAGGGATATCCGATCCATATGTAAGCAGCAGCACCTTAACACGCGTTACCAGACCCCGCTGGGACAGCTTCTCGAAAAAGGCCACGAAGGCCGCCAGCCAGGAAAATGCGCCGCCGCCGCCTCTCGCAGTGGGATGTTCCGTTTCTTGGAGCGTTTCTAGGTCTATAACAAGACACACCTGCTCGCCAAAGGCCGAGAGCGCTGCCTCGAGGTTTTGGAACCAGTCATAGGGGCCCGTCGCGCTGTGCACGCGGGCACAGTTCAGCGACATCGACCTTTCAGTTTGAAGGACGCCGGTTCCGCGCAGTGCTTGGCGCACGAGATATTGCAGAACGTGCGTCGCCGTGACTTTCTCCTGCGACAAGCCGTCGCCTGACTGCTGCAGCTCTGGCGCGGCAACCTTGAGCGCAAAGAGCACAGGGGTATCCGATGCCCGTAGCTGGTCAATTATATCCACACACAGATTGCGGAGACTGAAGCGCGACTGGAATGTTCCGGCTACGATCAGAACTCTCGAGGCTTTGGAACTGAACCAGTCACGTATCTTAGGCGAGTTCCAGAAGCGATCGGGTAGTGTGCGGTTGGTGTTATGCGACAGGCGGTTTCGCAACGATCGGTGGTACTCGTACGTCTTCTCTGGGTCCCAGATTGGCAGCTCCTGGATGGACGACATGATCTGGGAGAACTGGATGTCCGTCAGCCGGCTGTTGGTGTCCAACATGGCGGCAGATTGCACTATTGGCGTTTAGCAGTGTATCGAAACCCTGAAAGGGGCTGAGTGGCGCACATACATGTCATTGCAAGCTGTATTTCTTGTACGCTGGCATTCATTTGGTCCAACTGCTGGCTAAATTTGGTGTTTATGTAACCAAGGCGCTCATCTATCCCGGTATGCATATCCCTGATCTCTGCCTGCTGGCCGGAAACGGACAGGCTCTTGATCTGGTTCGTGCATCGCGAGATATCTTCTAGGAGATCGCCATAGCGCAACTCTACTGGCCTCGTCAAACTATGGATCATATGCTTCAGCTTACCCTCTTCATACCACTCTTGCGCTCGGACAAGGAATTCCATGATGTTTGCATATAGACGAGCGACTGCGGTACCCATGCTTGCCGTTGGATACAGCACCGAGGAAAGATGGACTTGAGGGAGCATCTCAGCAATCTCTGATAGAGCCCGCGCTAGCGTCGCTATGGTCTTTTCGTGGTTTACAACACCCTATGTGCGTACGTCAGGGTCGCATTGCTGGGTATGGAAGAGTCTGCTACCGCTCACCATGAAAAGCAGCTTCATGGTCCCCCACACCAGTGAGACGTACTCGGGATGGTGCTGCACAAAGACATCGAGAACATTGCCGTACAGCGCAACTCGTTGGGAGAGCTTCTGCAGCCATACACGAGCCGTCGAGTCTTTTCTAGTACCTTCGTACTTGCTCCTTGACTGCGCGACGACCAATTGGACGTCCTCAAAGCTGGTCGCTTGTTGTATCAAGCCATACTTCAGCTTTGAGCGAGCTTTCTGAAACGCCGTCTCTACTATGTCTTGTGAGGTACTGGTCAGAGGTTGATCAGCTACTGAACACGGTAAAGCCGGTGAGAGAGATTTCTTTCCGGCTGATCCGTACGTACCTAGTTGCTGACTGAGATGCCGTGTTATACCAGTCTTGGAGCTGTAACATGGCCGGATCTTATGACAATGAGCTCGGCAATAAGGCCAGCAATCAGTTCGTTATCGCCTCTATGAAAAATACACAGCATCATATCAATCGAGATCCTGTCAAGGGGAGAGAACGAGAGCAGGCCAAGAAGAGCGGTGGCGGTGCAATTCGCTCTGTGGCCAGTCATGCGGCTCAAAGTTGCGAGCAGTGGGAAACTGGCGGTGTCAAGATATAGGCAAGAGGTCGCAAAATCCATGCCACCGAGAGAATTAAGTAACGCCCCCGCATCTTCATCGCCATATATAGGCAGCAAGGCGTTCTGCAACAGTTCTTTAGGCTTATTTAGGGTTACCTGTCTTACGGCTCGTAGCCCCGTGCTGGGTTCGGTACTGTATAATACATTGGGGTTAGGAGTAAGCAGGCTGCAGGCATTGCACCTAAGAGGACGGGAACTCCGCATCCATCATCGCAAGGCTCCTTGCCGGCATGTCACCATTGTTCATAACTATCGATGATGTTCCTCGCAAGCGTACTAGATTGAACCCAGCATCTGATCATTAAGTCTTCGTGAGCTTTCCGTAAGCGGAAACGTATGAAAGCTGGAGTTCCAGGTTGGTTCACCATTGAGCGGTTTGGCCGCGGTCGATGGGTTTGAGTACGACAGCTCCAGCTCATTTGGTATAGGTAAGTCAAACCGAGGAACAACCGTCCATACGTACTAATAACCACCTAGTTCAATCTAGACGTGTTTCTCGCGACGCCTCCGAGTCCGGCTCTAGCTCCAGCAGCGAAGACGACGACGCCGTTATCATTGAGGATGATGCCGACAATTCACAAACAGAATCCAGTAAATCCAGTACTAGTGCCGAGTCCGACGAAGATACTACCTCTGGCTACGAAAGCTCCCGATCCGTCAACTCCAACATTTCGACTGGTTCCGACTCCTCTCAAGAGTCAACCGCATCTCTCGACCTCTTGCGCCGTGTTTTCTTAAAAGAAGGACGACGTATTATCTACTCCGCTACCCATAAGCTCAACGCATTCGAGAGGGCATCTTTTGATAGTATCAAACGCGCAGTGCGAATAGGACCTGCGCGCGCGGATTCAAGCCTCTTGCGATTCTTCGAGGCCGAAATTGAGGAATATCAGTCGGAAATTCGGGACTTCATTTGCTCGCGATCCCGCGAATCTACACTTGCAGGACCTGTCAAGCATATTTTAGAGGAGAGTCTCCTTCAAGAATTGGAAGAGTGGATATTGGAGCTCCGTCGCAAACTCAGGCACTGGTTTACAGATGCCGTGAAAAGTCGGCCAACAACAGTGCAAAAAGAGCTAAGAGCCCCCCAGATTATCTTCCACCATGACTATTCAAAGGCCCCTGTCGCAATAAAAGTACGGCAGGTAGAACAGGTAGACAAACAGGTACAAGTTGATATTGAGAACTCAACTCCTTCCCAGCCTAAGTATCGATTCTGGAAAAGTATCACCATCTCAAGAGATCAGACAGCCGCAAGCAACTTTGCCCGAGAGCTTTTGCGAGTTTTAGAACAAGACAGGCACTCGGTACTCCAGCCCTCTGGTCGTCGCATTAACCAAGGTCATCCTCAGACCCTTGATGTTCCTCTCTATGCCGGCCCAACCGCAACCATTGGCCGAATAACAATCCCACCCAGCGCACCAGGACACGGCTCCCTACGCCCTGGTCTTCTCCCACCGGGTCCATTGCCCCGTATCCCTGCAAGTCCACCTCCCCCTCCTCCCGATTGGGGTCGGCGTCCCTCGGGCGCTTTCGGCAGTGGTCGACTCCCTCCTGTCCCACCACCAAGTTTCTTTCCACCCGGCGGTTTGCCCCGGGCTCCAGCCCGCAAATATCAGTCACAACGTGCTGCCCCCGGTTGGCTGGTCGAAAGTTCCGATACTACCAGCCTACTAAACCGGACAGCGATCACTTCTGAAGCTCTAGAGGTTGTCGCACCACAAGAGCCCACCGCCCCGGAACAGTCTGTTGCTCAACAAAACAACGCTGGACCTTTGATAAAACGCACTGGCACGGAGGTTGTGCTGTCCGGCCAAACTATGAATATGCCTCCAAATGCAACGGCCGTCTCTCCGATGCTCGGGGCTCTAGCACATTCAGAGCAGAGAGATCTGCTTCCCGAGATTAACCCAGATGATTCCGAATCGATAGCTACTGAATCTTTGACTTATTTAATAGATAGGGTCCAATTGCTAGAGGCAGAGAACCAGGAATTCAAGAAATCTCAAGGCGAGGCGGTTGAATTTGAAACAGTCCACATTATCATTGATGACCGCACCCGACAGCAGATCATATTTGTAGATGAGCCAACTTGGGGCATCAGTCCACGCGGAAACGCAAGATTGCAGGGACATTTCCCCATTTACGACCTTGAAGGTTTTCTTGAGCAAAAGCACGACGTCGCCTTTGTCGTATTAAAATATTACGATGAAGATGAGCAATGGCAAGATGTCGAAGATGCTCACCGGGCAAAGAAGTCCCTACCACGTCCCAAGCCCTCTTCTGAGACCATTCGACTGCTATCTACCCCTATGATCGAAGCAGTGAACGAGTTCCTCGCCCGACAGCCGAATTTCTCGACTGAGTTCCCTGACTTCAATGCCCAGGCACCAATCAGTGCGCCTTATCTGTTTTGGTACCACTACAGGTCACCGGAGGCCCTCGATGAACTGCACAGCATACACCAACTGCTGATGAGGGTGCTCACTTCCTGGATAGACGAGCAGTATGGACACTTGTACGCTCGCGTCGATGATCAATTCCAGAGGGGTGTTACTTCGGCTGAGACCTTAGAGTTTCTGTTCAAACCAGGTGATGTGATGATATGGAAAGAGAAAAACGAGATAGCGGCTGCTATTGTAAAGTCACGACCAACTCTCAGGACGAGGCCACGTCCAAATGCCAGCAGAAGCTACCAGATATCACCACTGACGCTCAATAAGAACGCCTCAGATTCCAAATGGCGGTGGCAGATTCAAACTTGGCAGTACTACTATGACGGATCGTTCATACAAAAGAATATCTGTAACCAAATTATAATGCAGTCGAATACACAAGACGAAGTACCGATCAGTGAGCTGACTGCGTACCCCCTGAAATACGCAGGCGACACGGTCCGATCTATATTACAAGCACGAGGAGATACTTTCTGGAAATGTCGCTATCGGAGGCTTGTTTCATACAAAGACGAGAAAGGAGTTCATGGAGTGCGCCAATCCCTTACTGATGAAAAAGTCGTCAACCCGCTAACCGCTCCCAGATAAACGAGAGATTCATGGTCGATTTCGAAACCTATAAGGAGCTACATTCTGATTCTATCAATTTTAAAATGCTCTATATGAGATCCGATGATAAATCCCAGAAGCGAATGGATCCAGAAGTTATGGCGTCCGAGACACCACCTGCTGCCCCGGAGATCTACGTCTTCCCTCGGGCAATCATGGGTTATAACTTGCGGACTAAGAAATGGGGTAAGCTGGGTGCACTATCAATGGTATTATGTTGGTCATTTCACTAACATCCCCTATAACAAGTCGATCTCGAAGTAGACTTGATCCAAGACGTGGCATGGAACAAGAAATCATTCGAACACCTGGTCGTAGACATCGAGACCAAGGAATTAGTCCAAGCACTCGTCACGCACCAAATAGAACGCGAACAGAACACCGACGTCATCGAAAACAAGGGCAATGGGCTCATCATTCTCCTGCACGGCGGCCCTGGGACAGGCAAAACTTTCACAGCCGAGAGCGTGGCTGAAATGGCCGAAAAGCCACTATTCAGAGTGACGTGCGGCGACATTGGCACCAAACCCGAAGACGTCGAAAAGTACCTTGAATCAGTCTTGTATCTAGGCAAGATCTGGGGTTGTGTCGTGCTTTTGGACGAAGCCGACGTATTCCTCGAGCAGCGGTCGCTGACCGATCTTGAGCGCAACGCCCTCGTATCCGTGTTCCTGCGCGTGCTGGAGTATTACGAGGGGATCTTGATCCTCACGTCGAACCGCGTGGGCACCTTCGACGAGGCCTTCAAGTCGCGCATCCAACTAGCGCTGCATTATCACAACCTGACCGAGGGCCAGCGCTGGAAGATCTGGAAGAACTTCCTCACGCGGTTGAAGACGTTAGAGACGGGTGATAGTAGTAGCAGTACGGCTTCATCATCTTCTGAAAGCGGAAGTGGTGGAGATGGGGTGATTCGAGGCTTGTCACGGCGGACAAAGTCGATGGACCCCGTAGGCATCGATTTCGATGATGTCGAATGCTACCTGGGCGACCTTGCCAAGTACGAGTTAAACGGCCGGCAGATCCGGAACTCGATCACCACAGCGCGGCAGCTGGCCAAGTTCAAGGGCGAGAAGATGTCCTATCATCATCTCCGGCACGTCATCACTGTGTCTGGTAAGTTCGATGCTTACCTGAAAACTGTCCAGGAGGGCTTTTCGGACGATCAGGTGGCCCGTGGAGATGGGATCCGGTAGATGCGATTGGTATTGAAAACGGGATACCTAGCACGGATGCCATAATATGTATGCGCCGTAATTAGATAGCTCGCTTATGGAGGTGCCTTGTTAATGGGACCGACGGTATTGAATTATTACTGTGGGAGGACTTAGGACTGGAGGTCTGGAGTTTGAAGTCTGGTGTCTGGGAATTGCAACGGAACAGAAGTGCAACACTGAACCACTACACTACCGGGCAAAAGTAGAACGTTGTCAAATCGGACGCTTGACCGTATGCACTTCCTTATATAGGTACCGTGACAGGAATGGAACCCTTCGTATCTTGATATACAATTGTGCCTGTTCACATAGCGTGTTTTCCAGCCCGCTTCAGTTGGTGATTATGAAAAGAGCCTATCAGAGGGGCTGGAATTTCAATATTTTCGGCTCGACAATAATTCTCTGGAGTCTCCAGAAGTCCATGAGGAAACATCCATCTCACAGTTCCGGGAAGAAATATTTCTATCCATGTCATCCTGCCTATTACAGACTTGTTGGAACTTTGTGAAGTGTTTGGTCTTCATGCCGAAGTCCTGCAGGGTTTTCTGATGCCCCTGATCCAATAATTAAATCCTTTAGTGCGCCGCGTTCGCAACGCTAAGCTTCTTATTCACATCCTATCGTACTTCAACCTACAGTATTATTACTAAGACTGACTTGATGAGATCTTCATCTCCCTAACCCAATATAACATACGGTAAAAGCGGCGTTATTTAGGTGTATATGCCCGTTCTCACATCCTCTTAAGCTTTTGTCTTCGTTTCAATGTAATCTTTTTAACACAGGCTGCGCGACCCAGCATACGTTCAAGATTATGAAAAATAGTTCCTACTTTCGGCTGCAGGTAAGTTCGGCTCCCATAAGGGCAGACATCTAGCTCCAGTGGATAGTCTAAAATTGGGATGACCGCAATCTCTTATATTCCCCTACGTTCGATCCTGGTACCGCGTTACTGATGCTCAATCTGCCGCAGCGTCATGCTTATAACCCTAAGTTCGAACTAGATAATGAGGAGGATATGAACTTAGCCAGAATATAAAGTTGTGAAGAATGTAATGATTCTTTGTGAAGTTTTCCGCAGAGAAAAATCTTGATCGACTACTGATGGGAGTTAAAAAGCTTATCAGGGTACTCAAGTGGTTTCTGGCAGCTCCTTGAACGACCTTTTGCTTTAATATTACTATTCAAGCCCTCGGTGAGCCAACATGTGGTATTGAGATGAAAACAATTAATTACAGCGTTCATGAGCACTTTATGGTCAGTTTTGCCGAAACATCAAGGTGATAGAAGAATATCACAACACTGCTTCCAAACTTGTTTCATCAGACATTCTCTAAAACTGTTTATTTTACTATCAAGAAACCGACTGCTAGTGCGAACATCTATACTTCTATGTCCTGCCTGTCAGGATTCGATGCTGCGGCCGCTGCTTCGCCCACGTCAAATCCCGAAAAGTACATGCGGCGAAATAAATGCGAGAGCTTGGTCATCTGTGTAAGACTATTATAGCGTACACGGTGGAACTGTGATACTGCAGAATCTTTACCGTCCGGCGAAGCTAAATTTTGGATGATCCGTCGGCTGGGCCGCCTGAAGTACTACCTCGAACATGAGGGTCGAGTTACTTCGTTCCACTGCTCGGTCTACGCTACCGATGTAATATATCAGACGATAAACGCGGATCACGATAGCCAACAGCTTCCTGTAATTGGCGCGCCTGAACGTATGCTGAGGACCGAGATATTCTACGCCTTCGTCCTCAAGGCCGCTTACGGGCATTTGCCCCGAAGAACGATGAATAATGAAGCCGCCGGCCCTTTTGAGAGACCACTAAAGAAATAGCGGTGTTCTGAACTGGTGCTGCTTGAGTTGGACCTCTTTAAATGATGCTCTCGTCAGCATCTAGTTTTGATCTTACCGCTCCTGGTTTGACGTTGTAAACCGTATTTATATTAACCTGGTATACTTATCCGTTAATATAATCGAGGTTTTTAACGAGCCGGTTTTTTAATACGACGCCCTTCCCTACACACAAGGTCTATTACCCCGGGATACTTTCGTTATAGGTCCGCCTCGCCTTTCTCTTAATTGGGGTCTCCTTGCCGTAATAAGTCTCGAGCGACTCAAAAGTCATGTTGCTGCCGCATTTCTAGTTAATTTCGCACAGCTTGTTTACTCTTTCGTTATTTTTAATTAATAGATTATTATTATTATATTATAAAATTAGTTAAACAATAATAAATTATATAAAAAATTAATAAAATATATATAAATCGAATTAACACTTGCGTAAAACAAAATAAACATTATTACAAGCTTAATATATGTAAAGAAATTTTTGCTTTCATTAAATAATAATGACTAAAAAATGCTACGAAGTTTATATTCAACTTGTAAAATCTACTCACAATAATTGCACTGATTAGGCCATTCTTTGCATTATGCCCTCCTGGCGTATTTGCCACAGTGATGCTTGATCAATAACTCCATCCGGCAAGCGTAGATGATGAACTGCATCGCCGTGACACCTAATATCAACGTCCTGTAGTGCTTCGTTCTCAACCCGTAGGTAGCAGGAACCAGAGGCAACCTTCTTCCAGGACTCAACAACATCATAACTAAGATCAAGATCCCATGTACTACGCCATATAAGTGTAGCCGTCCCACTTGCAGTATGTCTCAGATAGATTACCGCACATGCTTGTCCCTGTCCACTGTTCCAAAGCACCATACTTTTGAGCTGCGGCATATTTAGCGCAGCCAAACTGGCATTTTGTAATAGTGTATAAACATCTCGACGAGGAGTTGTCTGAGCTAGCGTGGATGATGTGAGTGTCAACGACTGTAAGAGATTCCAGGCATGCGGTAACTGCTGGCACGCGGTAAAAAACTGCTGGGCATCGATCATATATGAAATAGAGAGACGCTCAAAATTGTGACTTCGCTTAGCAAAAGCCTTAGCTAGCTGGAGATCTGCAGCTGAGCTAGCGTCGATAGATGGGCCTGGATGTGATGTAGCGTTGTTTAGTGCTAGTGTAAGTTGGTTGTTAAAGTCCTTAAAGATAGATATCCTTTTCACGTGTTTTGGAAGAGCGTCCCGGATTAAAGAGGCTAATTCTATTAAGAGATCAGAAGGAATTCAAAAACGTGTTTTAATATGGTATTGAACGTACCACATGTACACACAGCCTGGCGCTGGTATCGGCGGACACGCCACAGCTCGTAGGCTATATTTTCTAGCCGAGGAAGCTTCTCCCACAAGGCCTTTAGTACTTCCGGAAATATCTCATGTCGAAGTTGTCGACGTATAACAAAGCCTGTAACGGCATAAACCTCAAGGAGATTTTTAGGGGGGGTCAAGCAGAGCGGAGAGAAGAGCCGCAATATAGTGGGCGCATCGGGAGCCTTAACCTGCTGGCCATTAACCCAGCCGTGCTTTGGGTCATGCCATTTAATAGCTTTCTCCTGCTGACTCCAATCGCCAGGATCTTCATGTCCAGGTCCAAAACAGTAGTTTTTGAACCAATGTTCCGAATCACTCGGCGAAGATGCGTTTAGCTCGAGTATCAGATGACCTGTAGGCTGCCAGGTATTCAGGATAGAGAAGAGCCGTGCAACAGCCTTCCCAAAATTAGAGCTGTCCTTGGGCATGGCATCTCGCTGACAAGTGGGACAGGCGTATCTGCGAAGCTTGATATTGAGACAGATGTGGTGGACAAGAGGCCTTTGTCGGATAACGAGGTATTCAAATTCGTCTAGACAGGATGCCTGCAATGTTAGTTGATAAAAATTCTTTCGTTCAATGATGGCCTGCCATGCTTTGCAGACAGTTGCACATAGAGCCCAGCCGCGATGTTTTTGGCATGAGATTTCCTCGAGGATCAAAAGAGCGATATCAGCGGGCAACGAGGCCCAGGGAAAGGCGTTATCATCGCGTCTATTCGGCATTTGAGATACGAGCTTCCAAGGCAGTAATTGTGGCAGTAGGAAAGGAAAGAACTTTGAGAAAAGTGGTGAGAAGTAGTGAATTGCAGAAGCAAAATGCTTTTAAGAAGTCCGCGTCTGCCAAAACCTTACCACTGGCTCCCTCCCTTCAGAGTCATCGGTTCAAACCTTTTAATTGCGTCAACGTTATTATTTAACCTAATTCAGCGATATTGTGTAAGAGGAGATGGGTGGAAGGGCTTCCTTCTCTCTTTCACTTTTCGAGAAAAAAAAATTCAAGTATTAAAATCTTAAAGAGACTCGTGGACTATACTAAGTAGGGTAATGAGGTGGAAAGTCACGACGATGTGCCGGATTGAACCCAAGATGTCCTCACCAATACAGTAGACACATGGGCATGGATCGTACCTCTCTTACTGCGTCGAGTCGCCACCCTTCTGAATGCTATTCCTTCTGCTTGCTGGATCGCTATTCCTCCCACTCGCTGGATCGCTTAGCTTAGGGCGCTGTGGCCTCCTTCCTCATTAATATAATCATTGAAGTAGGCAGGATGTAATAAATATGTCTGCAGAAATGCAAGGACGTCTGGGCAGCCTATTTATCAAGAATCGTTTCTCATCTCTCTACGTAGCAAATTCCCCCTTTCTCCAGCATCAGCACCAGTACCACAACCACCACCACCATCACCACCACCACCACCATCACCGCCACACATGTAAGTACCAATGCGTAATTACTTGCCATGATCCGGTGCTTCGCCCGCTCCTTCACCCCGTCACAATCCACAAAGTACGTGTAGTCAAACCACTGCGGCGAGCTTGGTCATCTATGTAAGACTATAGCGTACACGGTGGAACTGTCATACTGTTGGATATTGACCGTTTGGCGAAGCGAGTTTTTGGATGATCCGTCGGCTGGGCCGCCTACTAAAATATTATCTCGAGTATGAGGGTCAAGCTACATCTTTCCACTTCTCAGTCTACGCTACTGACGTGTAGCGGATGATAAATGCGGATTACGATAGCTTCGTTATTCATCGTTCTTCGGGGCAAATGTCCGTAAGGGGCCCTCGAGAATGAAGACGTATGGCATTTCGGTGACTCGGTGTTTGGTATAAGCTCAAGGCTCGCCAATGACAGGAAGTTTTTGGTCGTCGGCCATTTTGAGAGAACGCAAGAGGAATGACGGTGTTCTACATCAGCACTAATGAGATCGGAAGTTCCATATTCGATGTTTTCGTCAGCATCTAGTTTTCATCTCACCGCTCCAGGTTTGACGTTCGTAGAGTATTCGGCTGCAATTATTCCGCGGCTAGAAACGGCTCCACCGGCAGAAGGCGTCGGCCGAATAACCCATTAATTACCCTACCGGCTTGGTGGATAGTTTTCAACCAACCCCATAGTTGAGCCGGTACTAACATCGCTAGTTCACGATCGCGATTTCTTGAGATTCAGAAGAGACTCCATTTTTCAGCGGGGTGGGCTCTATTTAAACAAAATTGTTGATATGATCAGTAAGCGTCATGCTCACGCGCCACCTCTGCTTTGATAATTGTTAGTCTGTTGGCTTTCTAACACTGACGCCAGCCACGCCGCCGAGCCATACACACCACTTCCGTCATGCTATTGGCCATGGCGCGCCCGGCGGAGCACGGGGTCGGCGCCGGAGGGCAATGGGTCTCGTCTGAAGTTATCTTTATGAAGAGAGCGTCAGCGAACCCGACCCATTCAATATGAGTAATTACCCCGAGTCGTTAGCCCCTTGATTATATAACTATGCGAGAGAAAGCGTCTTGTTAGACTACAGCCCCTTTTTAGTGGCACCTCTAGTCTCTCATAGCCCTAGATTTGGCGGAGTGGCGGATCTGGGGAAATGACCCCCAATGCTGACTACGTGCATTACATCATCGGGGTCAGAGTTTTGTTACCATCAATCAAGAATAACCTCCAGTATTATCTTAGTAATTACCCCATTAGATGTGAAACAAAATATATCCGGGTTCTGTCCGGGAGCCTTAACACGGGATCTGAATCTGTCATTACCTGCCGAACAGATCGATAAGGTTGTCGGTTAAGGGGAGGGATACGACGGGCAGAAAGACGGGGCCGGGGCGAGCTAACGTCACTAAGCAACGATCGGCCTGAATACGAAACGACCTTCTACTTCAGAACGTCACCCGAAATAGTAGCCACCAAGTACCAAGTCCTGGGCAGTTCCTGGGGAAAGCTGTCGTGAATGCGGCAGGCCACGAGACGTTGCTTTAACAAATCTAGTCCTAACAATCGGACCGAGGCGGCTTGGGGTCCAAAGACGACGCCAGCATTATGGAGGCGACGACTGATATAAAGGGGGACCGCGACAACATGGCTGTCCGAAGAATAATACAGATGTTCCGCATCGGCTGATCTTCTGTGAAAACCACCAAGTCTTCAGAGTACAGACTTCAGCAAGATCACGATGCGTTACTCACCACTTACTCCCCTATTCCTGGCGGGCGCCGCCCACGCCTGGCTGCCGCAGGATCGCGACCTGGCCGCCTTCAACATGACAGCGCGGTATGAGAAACTCGGCAAGCGATTTCTGCCGTCTCTCCCGAGCGGCGTGACCAAGATTCGCGGCGTCAACCTTGGTAGTAAGTCTAGCGACCATTCTCCCACATCCAAACTCTACTCCAAGACTCACACGACATCCAGCATGGCTTATCTGCGAGCCGTTCTTCATCCCGAACGAGTGGGCCAAGATGGGCTGCGGCTCGTCGGCCAGCGAGTTCGACTGCATGCGCGACCACTACTCGGGCAGCAACCGGGACGCCGGCAACGCCGCCTTCGAGCAGCACTGGGCGACGTGGATCACGCCTGCTACGGTACAATCAGTCCACGACGTCGGGCTGAACACGATCCGTATCCCGATCGGGTACTGGTCTTACACGGCCATCGTCGATACGGCCAGCGAGCCGTTTGCCGACGGTGATTTAATGCTGCCCTACCTCGACGCTGTGGTCCAGAAGGCCGCGGATCTAGGTATCTATGTCATCATCGACCTGCACGGCGCCCCGGGCGGGCAACAACAAGATGTCTTTACGGGCCAAAACCCGAACCCGGCGGGCTTCTTCAACGACTACGACTACGGCCGCGCCGAGCAGTGGCTGTCGTGGATGACGAACCGCATCCATACAAACCCGGCATACTCATCCGTCGGCATGATCGAAGTTCTTAACGAGCCCGTCTCACAGCACGACGCCAACGGGCGGTACCCCGCCCCCGGCGAAGTGCCCAGCCTAATCGACACATACTACCCGGGCGCTCTACAAGCGGTGCGGTCGGCCGAGGCTAGCTTAGGGGTCTCGAACGACAAGAAGCTGCACGTGCAGTTCATGTCGTCGAAGTGGTCGGCGGGGGACCCGCGCAGCAACTCCGCCGTGGCGGGGGATTCGCTGACGGGGTTCGACGACCACAACTACATCGGCTTCGGGGTCAGCGACAACGGCAACCAGGACGCGCTGATGCAGAGCGCGTGCCGGGACTCGCGCGTCGTGAGCGGCGAGGCTTTCGAGATCACCGGCGAGTGGAGCATGACTAGTGGTGTTGATTGGCAGGACGCCGACTTCTTCAAGAAGTTCTTCACCGCCCAGCAGCAGCTCTACGAGAAACCTGGGATGAGCGGCTGGGTCTACTGGATGTGGAACACCGAGCTGAATGACCCTAGGTGGACGTATTCGTATGCGACTTCTTTGGGTTATGTCCCTACTGACGCTGCTGGTCTTGAGAACAATGTGTACCAGGATGTCTGTGCTGGGTACACGTAGATCTCGGTTACTTAGGGAAGAATTGGACCGTGTTACTCTCTCACTACTATGTAGCCTGCATGAATAAAATGTTAATGTGATCAGAGCTTTACGTATGTTCATAATGTTAGCTCCACGCGAATGCCGTGCACATTATTATTGCTGAAATCCTTTATGTTTAAGCCCAAGGACCTGCTTAGCGTAAAGCGTCGAGGGATTCCCGTGAGTCGACGCCAGAGGTGGTTGTCAGCCGCTTCCGTCCTTGTGACTAACTCGCTTGCCGCCATTAAAGGTGTCACAGGTCAGAGCAGGCTGTAGGATCTGTGCACCTATGAGTTTCACCCTCGATCACGATGGTCGTACTGTGGTTCGACAAATAGATGGTGTTGGTCAGCAGGAAGCCGCCTTGAAACAGCCTTCGGTCTTAGCAGAGGCGAGAGAAGCCCAAACGGACGATCTTAGAGAGGCGCGATTCAGAAAGGAGCATTGGCATAAATGAATCGAGAGGGATTCAAGCCATGGACGAAGCCACTTATTCCCGGCTAAATGGCTGTATGCACGTCCCTGAAAGAAGTGAGATTCACTGAAGAGAATTAAGACATCTCAGCCTGCGCCAAGTCGGTGTGGCTGGCACGCCCTTTTTACTTTCAGCTCCCTCGGGGGGGAAGAAACTCAGGGTCGCATCTTACTCACCCTCATGAATCCCACAGGGCTATCATTGCTACCCCTGAGGAAGGAATGAGACCTACACTAGCGGATGTATGTTTTTATAAACGGATCAAAAAAAGGAAAATTTTTTGCAGCAAGTTCTAACACGTAGATGATTCATTCAGCAAGTTTTATATGAGATTGAAGACGCAGTGCAGTCATCAGCTATGTCAATATGAAGGGTGTCCAAGATAGAGCTTTTGATTTTTATGGTCAGCATAAGTATATACTATATTTGATGGGACTTTAATATATACGGCAAGGTTTCAATGAAACGAAGTCCGTAGTCGCATTCTATTTTGATTCTTTGTCATTCGTAACAGGGAGGACAGGCTTTGCCGGCGGTGGATTCGGCGCCCACCAGAACGTGGGATACCTCTGCTGGATATTATTGGTGATCAAAGCTACAGTGATCATCAAAACTGACGAGAGCAGAACCACAGGCAGTAAGTACCAGCTTAATCTATTGACAGCCGGAGTGACAATAGGGAGCAGTGCAGTTGCTCCAGCCGGTGGGTGGATGGTCTTGGTCACCTGCATGACGAGGATTGCAATAGAAGACGCCAACGTGGCGGCTAGCCAGGCGAGGCGCCGAGGACTTTCCTCGTCGCTTAAGTTGTTAAGCTGAAAAATCTTCGTTATGATGATGCCGGTCAGGGCGCTGAAGAAGTGACCGCCAAGAACAGAGCGCGGCTGGGCTAAAGGGGCTTCTGGGACCGCATAGCAGAGCACAGCAGTGGCCCCCTAAATTTTGAATTCTATGTTAGTCTCTTACTACTCGGAAGCTAGACTAGGCTGGACCTTGGATACGTACATAGGATGCAATGATAGGTGGTACTCCGCGCGCAATGAATTCGGGGGAATGGTCGAAGATAGCCTGCAGGAGAGACAGACCACCGAACGCGCCGATGAAAGCCCAGAGATAAGGCACGTATACTGGTTTTGGTGGCGCAGGTCCATTCCGTATTCCAACCCAGCGTGTAATCCAAGAGGGCAAGCGTTGATGCCACGGAGAGCTTCTTACATCCTCATCAGACATCGTGGCGAAAGTCCTAACTTCTGCTTGCCCTTTCTCTGCCTAAAACACGTTTAAAATTCGGCGATAGTGAGAAGGTGAGATTAAGGACGAACGAAATAGGGTGTGCCTTACCATTCCTTTGACAGTAAATTATGAATAAAGACAGAATAAGGAATAGAGATGGGGAGACGAGAAAGGGTACGGTAGAGAGGCACTAGTTGGCTTAGACAACTAATTACCATTTACCTAACCCACCTTAACAATATAACCTGACCTAGGTAACATTGTAGGAAGCTTACATACAGCAGATGGGCAATGGATCGGGGCCGGCATGCATGGTTTAACGTAACAGCTTGAGAGCTTGAGGCGATCCTTATGCGCTAAAATCCCGATTGTCCGTGAGAGCTCCGATCCTACGGGCGCAAGTAGAGCCGCAGCGGAATTGCAGCAAGGCATATCATATCATGGTCTTCTCAAAGATTCAAGCGGTCTTGTGAAACACTACTTTAGCTCTCACGATAATAGCCATGATTTCTCACGATGTGCGAATGAAAGTTGTATTGTATATATTGATGTTGTATTACAAGATCAACTTCTCTTTTCCCCAAACTTTAGTGAAAGGAGAGAAGTTAGGTGCTGATAGGACGCTGAACTAAAAAGGCCATAGGTACCCTGCTACCCGTGACCTTGCGGAAATTTAGCGCAGTTGGGCAGAACCATAGTAGGGGTCTAAGACCCGCTCCCAGGCGTCCCAGCAGCTGAAGGATGAACAAAGTTATTCGGCAATGCTGCAGCAGCGCCTAGGACCTTTTCGACATTATCATGACGAGGTTTTAAATAGATCTGAAACGGTACAGGCGATCTTCCTGACAAGCCATCATACTCTTTCAGATCAATTGGATGCTCCGGGACCGCCTCCATTTTAAATGCCCAGAGCATACGTGAAATCGCGAGCCAAATCTCGCGCTCAGCAACCCACATTCCGGGGCAAATTCGGCGTCCCGCTCCGAACATCCAATTATCGCGCTGGTAGGGATCCGCAAGGTTAGAGCTGTCTGCCGCCGTAAGACGATCGTGAATATAGCGATCAGGCTAATGGTTTCTCTGTTAGCGGCAGTACAATACTTTACGTAATTTGACAAACGTGACAATTCCCAAATTGGGATGTAGAGGCACGGGGAAATCGAGAGTTTTACGTAAATCCAACGAACAGGAGAATTGATTAAAGGAGAGCGGATTGACTCACGTTGAAAGTGTTGGGATCTGGATGTCGCGCAGCGTCGTGATGCATTGTCCACGTATTCAGGACCAGAACAGTATCCTTAGGAATAAATTGACCCTTGTATGTGAAGTCTTCAGAAGCCACATGAGGTGTGCCGAGCCAGAAGGGATTGTGACAACGCTCAATCTCCTTCACAATGGCGTGGCAGTAAGGCAGATTACGTTCATCTTCAACCTGTGGAAGACGGTCTCTTCCTACGACACGATCTAGTTCGGCATGGGCGCGCTTCTGAATTTCGGGATAGGCGGGAATCAGCGCAGAGAACCATTGCATGATTGAAGCGGTCGTCTCAACTCCACCGATCATGAACGCAGATGCAAGGATGGCCATGTCTAAGTCATCAAGCTGCTCTTCGTCGCGAACCTGAAGCAAACTTTTGGCTAGGCAGTCGGGCACTTTCTCCCCGATCTCCATGCATCGACTGATATCTTTAATCATGCCGCCGTAGGTGGCGACAAGGTCCTTGTTTATCTGACGTCCGCGACTGCGAATAGGCAGAGGTAGATATTGGAGCAAAGGCACGAAATCGATCATATTAGACATCGGCCCGGTGACGTTCCTTGTATCTCAATACATCAGTACGCAATGGCTATGTGCGGTGTCATCATATATGGAATCTCACATGAATTCGCGACTCAGTCTTAAGGATTCCTTCACCAATGGATCCTGGACAGCGTTCGTTCTCTTGCCAAAAACGATAGTCAACATGTTGTTAAGCGAGCAGCGCCCAGCGAATGGCTGTGGGTTCACAAGAGCTGTTCCATTTCGACTTGCTTCAAACAAGCACTTGACCATATCAGTTGCTTTACGGTCCAGCACATGAGTGTATCTATCGACCTCCTTAGAATGTAGCCAGTTGGTAGCCAGACGGCGATGTTTCTTCCTAGGCTCACAATCTGTTATTAGAGTCTTGTGCACGTCCCAGTTCACTCGCAAACGCAGCCCTGTTAAGGAGAACTAAATTTGATAAGAGATTGGACAGTACACACCATGTGGCATCATAAGGCGTGGCAGTGATTCCTCGGCCGGCAAAGACGGTTTGACTTTTGATAAACATTCTCTTACGAGATGAAAAAATAGCTCTATTTGTGACCACCGCGACTCCTGGAAGCTTGATTTCCTATTTTTAGCAATTAATACCCCTTTAAACCCTGTCTTGTAAACTGTTTCGTAAAGTCTTTAAAAGCCCGATTTCTTTTTTTTAATAATTAATATTTTTTTAAATTTTGTTTTTTATATTGTTTTATATATTATTTTTTTTAAAACGTTTTTATTTTTATAAATATACGTAAATAAATATAAAATTGTTTTAGTTTTAATAAATATTTATTATATAAATTAAAAACGAAATTATTATTAATATTAAAAAAATATAAATAAAAATAATAACTTAAATTAAAATATCGATATTTAATTAATTAATTAATTAATTAATTAATTAATTATTTTATTTATTATTATATTATTATTAATTAATTATTAATTATAAGATTTTATAATTATATAATTGTTTTAATTTAAATCACGTGATTTAATTTAAGTTATATAATAATTACGTGACTTATAAAAAAAAACAAATAGTTAAAACTTTATTAAAAGCTATTATATTAAACTTTTTATAAATAATAACTTTTTTATATAATTTCTTTTTTTTTATACGTAGATTTTCGTATAAATTAACTATTTTATTAAAAGTTTTATTTTTTATAAAAATTATTAATATAATAATTTACGTATTATTTATTAATACGAAGTATAAAAGATTACTTTATTAAATATTTTTTCGTTAAATTAATTTATTATTATTAAAATAACGAGATTAATTAAAATAAATAATCGGGTCCGTAAAAAAACTTATTACTTTATTAAAAATATTATAAAAAGACTTTTTCGAATTAATAAAGTTATACGAAATAATATTTATAAATCTTTTATTTTTTATATTTATATTAATTAATTAAAGCTTATTACTACTTTTAATTAAATTAATAAAAAAAATATTAAACCTTTTATTTTCCGAAAAGTAGCCCGAATTTAAAAAAAGTTTTTTTAAAACGTTAAATTTTTTAAAAAACGATATAATTTAACTGTTGATAAAATTAAATACGAAAACCGAGATTTAATAAAAAACTTTGTTATTTATTTTATAAAAAAGACCGAATTTGTTATTTTTTTCTATATAATTATAAATAAAAAAAAATCCGCTTTTTTAATTTTATAAAATTAATAAATAAAAAAAAGTTTAAATAGTTTTTAAACATATTTAACGTTTTTTTAAAAAAGTTTAAATTCCGAACTTTAATAATATTAACAAACTATTAATATATACAAGATTATTACGAATTATTATAAAAATTAAAATTATAAAACAACGGTTTAATAGTTTAAAAAAACTATTTAATCGATATTACTTGATAAAAACTCGAAAATAAAAACCGGATAATTTAAAAATTAAAATTAAAAATCGGTTTTAATAAAATTAACTAACGTATTACCGAAGTATTATTAAACTTTATATAAATAATATCCGAACTTGTAAAAATTATTATTAAAAAAAATAAACTATAAAAACAAATTAACGTAATAAACTAACGAGTTATTAAATTATTATTACGTTAATATAACTTAACTTTTTATTTTAAATATATTAAAAAAAAATTTCGCAAAATTTAAAAAATAACTGTTTTTATTTTTTTTAATAATAAAAAAAATATTATAAGTTTCGAAGTTTAGTTTTATAATATAAAAAACCGCTTTTAAGTTAATAAAAACTATTTTATTAATAAAACTATTAAAATAATTAAAATTAAATTATATTTAAAAAGTTTAATAATTAAAAACTTATAGTTATATTTTAAAAACACTTACCCCGGACAGTTAAAAACTTTAAAAATATTATTATAATATTTATTTAATTAATATAATAATATAAACTTTAAAAACAAAATTAAATAAAACTATTAAAAGTTAATAATAATAAATAATATAATTAAATTTATTAAGTTTAAAAATAATTTCGTCCGTTTAATAAAAGAGATTATATTATAAAAAAATAAATAAAAAAAAAAGTTTAAAAATAAATTAAACCCTCGGTTAAATATTAAAACTATTATTAAATATTTAAAAGATTCGGTAACTTTTAAAATATATATTAAATATTATTAACAAATTATTTATTATTTAATAATAATAAACTAAAAACGTAATATTAACCGGAAAACGAAAAAATTTGTTAATATTTTAAAAAACATAAATTTTAATAAATTTAATAATAATATAAACACGAATAAAAGTTAAAACGGAAGTAAAAAAACAGTAAAATTTAAAACCGGATTTTCTCGTATTATTTTAATTATTAAATTAATTTAAAAAAAAATAAAAAAACTTATTATAAAAAATAAATATTTTAATTATAAATAACCCGGGTATATTATTTATAATTACTTTTTTAAAAACGATTAAAAATTTAATAAAGAAATTCGTATAAATATTATTATATAACGATATTTTTTTAATTTGTTTATATTAACTTAAATTAATAACAGTAATATTAATAATATTAAAATATATTTAATTATATTTAAATAAATAAAAAATTAACTTTAAATAAATTAACTTTTTATTTAAAATATACTCGGTAAAAACGTAAAAAAAAAAAATTTAATAAATAAATATTTAAATAAAAAAATATTCTTATTTATTTATATTTTAAATAGTAATAAACTTTTATTAACAATTAAAAACGTTTTTATTAATACGGGAGCCGGTATATACGTATATATAAATACGTATTTCGTAAAACGTTTAATTAAATATTTAAACCTTTTTTTTATTTATAAATTTAAATTATAAAACGTTATTAAATATAATAATTAAAATAATTAATAAATATATTAAACTTTATAATTAACTTTATTTATTAAAAAATTTTTTTAATAAATTTTTATATTTATTTTAAATATATAAAACGAAATAATATTAAAATAGTTTTAGTTTTAAAAATATAATATTTTTTTAAACTATTAGCGCTAGTAATTAATTAAAACGACGGGATTTTTAAAACAACGCGGACTGAAAAAACGCGTAATACGAAAAAAAAATAACCCGAAAAAAGACGTAAAAACTATTTATTAAAATAAAAACAGTTAAAAAACGGACAAACTTAATTTATATATTAAAAAAAAATCCGATAAAAAATAACTTTGTTAAAATAAATTAAAATTTTAAAAATATTTAATATATATTTATACTCGAATTAATAATAAAACGTTAATTTAAAACTATAAAAAAATATAAATATTATTAAAAACTAATAATATAATAAAATCGGGTTTTATTATATACGAAAAAAAAATTTAAAATAATTTAAAAAAAACTTCCCGTAAAAATAATTAATTTAAAAACGATTTTTTTTTATCGCGTCGTATAAAAAAATCGGTTAAAAAATAAAATATAAATTATTAATATCGAAAAAATAAATAAAATTATCGATTATAAAAAAACGGAAAAATTCCCGGTTATTAAAACTTTAAAGTTATAAAAACAAACTTTAAAAATTATACCTCGGGAATATTACGATTTTTTTTAAACTTTTAATAAAATCAACTTTAATACGTTATTATTATATTAAAATAAAATAAATTATTAAATCAAGTTTATTAAAAATTATAATCTCCGAAATTTAAAATATTTTTTATTATATAAAATGTTTTTAAACGAGTTAAAAATAATACGTAAATATTTAATAAAAAATTTATATAAAAGTTTTATAAAATTTAACAATATTCCGTTTATATCGTTTATATTATTTATAACAAAGTTTAACGAAAAACTCCGGTTTTATATAAATTATTATAAATTAAACGTATTAATTAAAAAAAATCGATACTTTTTACTTTTAATTAAAAAAATATTGTTCCGAATTATAAAAATTAAAATTTTTATTAAAATTAATATACGTTAAATTTTTTACCGGATCCGTATAAATAAAACATCCGAAAATTTAATAACTTTTAAAACGCGATATAAAACGTATTAATATAAAATATTACTTTTTAATTTAACTAATAAATTATTAACGTTTTAAAAATATATAAATAATACTTTATTCGATTATTTAAATAATTTTTATAATACGTATATTAATAATATTTTAATTTATTTTAATAATTTCGAAAAATATTATATTTACGTATAAAAAATATTATAAAAGTTATAATACGCCGGGTTATAAGTTGATTTAAAAAAATCGGAATTTTACGTTATTAAAACTAAGTTTTTAAAATATATAATATTAATAAAAAACGTATAAATCGATTTAAAAAAAATAAAAATAATAAAAAATTAATAACTTTTAAACATTATAAAAAAATCTAATCGTTTTTTAAATTTTATAATTTTATTATAAATTTATAAAAAGTTATAATTATATCGTATTACTTTTAATTAAATTAATACGGAAAAACGTATTTCTTTTATAAAATAAAGTTTATAAAAAAGTTTTTACACGTTTAAAAACTACTTTAATTATAATATTAATATTAAAATATTATAAATACGAACTTTTAATTAAAGTAAAAATAAATATTTTAAATAATATAATTATAAATATATTATAAATACGAACTTTTAATTAAAGTAAAATAAATATTTTAAATAATATAATTATAAATATATTATTATAATTTTTCGAAAAAAACTAACATTTAATTATATATTATTTTAAAATTTTATAAAATATAAAATTAAATTATAACGTATTTAATAAAAAAATATTCGTAATTATAAAAGTTTTAAAAAAATAAAAAATAAAATTAATTAATTAATAAAAAATTTTTTTTTTATAATTATTAATTATAAAACTTTAAAATATTTTAATATTAAATAATATTTTAACTTACGTTAAATTAATTAAATTATTTTTATAACGAATTATAATTTTTTTATTATTTATCGATTAAATAAAAAAAACGTATTAATAAACGTTTTATTTCGGAAATAAAAAAATATTACTTTTTTAAAAAATAAATTAATAATATAAAAATATATAAAAATATTTTAACCGGTAAAAAAAACTCGTTATTAAAAATAAATAAAATTTAAAAATATTATTTTTATATTTTAAATAAATATTAGTTTTATATATATTAGTTTTATATAAAAATTATTAAAAAAAATATTAAAAAAATTTATAAAAATTGTTTTAATCGATTATATTTTTTAATAAACTATTAAAATTTTAAAATAAAAATTTATTATTAAAAAATTCGTAAAAATAATTAAAAAATTTAAACAATACGAAATAAATTAATATTTTATAAAAGTCGTTTAATTATATTAAATATACCCGTATTACGTATTAAACTAATTAATAAAACTTATAATTATATTTTTATAGTTTATTTAAAACAAAAAAAATACGAATATTAATAATTAATCGTTATTAATAACTCGGGATAACAAATAATTATAATATTTATATATTTAATTATATAAAATATAAATTTATAAAAGTTTTTAAAAATAAAATACCGAAGTTATTATATTTTTTATTTATATTAAAATGTTTTTAAAAATATTTTATTATAAATTTTAAATAAATATTTAAAAATAAAAAAAAATATAATAATTTATTAATAATAATAAATAAATTAAATAAACGAACGTAAATTATATTATATATTACGGAAATTATTATAAAAAACGTTATTCGGATATATTATAAAAGTTTTTTTCGAGTTTTCAAGTTATTTATTATAATTACTTCCGATCGAAAACTATAGTTTATCTCGGTTTTTATAAACGAAACTAATAAATTATTAAAAATTAAATATATATTCGTATTTATAAATTATTACGAAATTATAAATTAAATAAAAATTATAAATAAATATATAAATTAAAAATTACGTTTATATATAAATTATTATTAAAATAATTAATTAATTAAAATATTTACGTTAAATTACGTATAAATTACTTTATTATATAAAAATATTAATATATTTTTTTATAAAATCGAAATAAAATACTTAATATTATATAACTTTGATTAAAATCGTAATATATTAAAAAAAACTTTAAAATTTATTTAAAAAAAAAATTACGTAAACACGTATAAAATCGAACAAAAATTATAATTTAATATATCGATATAATTAAAGTTTATATATAATAATTATAAAAACGTATAATTAATTAAACGAATTAAAAACGTTATAAATCCGATTTTAATATAAAAAATTTCGTGTTTATTTATAAAAAACGTTAATCGTAAAAAACCGACCGGTTATTAAATAAATTAAACTTTTTTATAATTTAATAAAAGTTCGAAATTATTAATAAAAAAAATACTTTCGAATTAAAAGTTTTCGAGTTATAAAAATCGATTATTAAATTTTATATTAATAAATTAAAAAAGTATTTTAATAATTTATTATTCGGATAAAAAATAAATAATTTAACAAGTAAAATTATTAAACTTAACAGCGAAAAAAATAAATAGTTAATAAAATTAAATTTTTAAAACTATATTATTACAAGTTATAATATTAAATTAATTAAAAAAGTTAAAACTTTAATAACACGTAATATTATGTAAAAAATTTTAAAAACAACGTTATAATATTTAAAAACTTTTATTATAACAATTTAAAAGTATTAAAATTTTTATTATAATTAAAAAAATAATTAAAAACGGTTATTAAAAATAATTTTATAAAACTTTATTAAAATAATAATAAATTTATAATTACGAAAAATATTAAAAATCGTAAACGTTAAATATAAATTAAAATTAATTAAAATTTATTAATAATTAATATAAAAAAGTTTTATATATAACGTAATAATATAAAAGCTTTAATTAAAGTTATAAAGTAAATACCCGAAATAACTTCTTTTTTTATTAAAAAATACCGGTTTAATCCGCGGACTTGTTTTAAAACAAATTAATTTTTTTTAAAAGAATAATTACGGGATCTTATAATTATATAATTATTTTAATTTAAATTACGTAATTTAATTTAAGTTATATAATAATCACGTAACGTATAAAAAAGAACAAATAATTAAAACTTTATTAAAAGTTATTATATTAAATTTCTTATAAATAATAGCTTTTTTATATAATTTCTCTTTTTTTATACGTAGATTTTCGTATAAATTAACCACTTTATTAAAAGCCTTGCCTTTTATAAAAATCACTAATATAATATTATTAAACTGTTTAAATTAATCGTATAATAATTAATTCGTTATAATAAATATTTCGTAAAATAATAATTAAAAATAATAAATAAAAAAAGATTTTATTTTTACTGTTTATAATAAAAAACCGGAAAATATTTTTTATAATTAATTATTTTCGTAATTATTATTTCGTAATTTATCGTTTTATTATTTATTATTTTATTATTCGTCGTTTTATAACTCGTCGTTTTTATAACCCGTTTTTATAATTTATAATTAATTTTAATTTATTATAAAAAATTAATTTTAAATATATTGTTTTTATAAATATAATATTTACGGTTAAATTTTCGCGCGCGGTTAAAATTTTACGCGATATTCGTAAAAATAACACGAGAACTAATTTACTGTTATATTTGTTTTTATAATAATTTAAACGCGCGAAATTATTAAATAATTCGTAAAATAACTTCGTTTAACGTTCGACTCGACGACCGGGTTTAATTTTAACGTTATATTTTTTAACTAATTACGATTTTTATTATTATTATAATTTTTATTATTGTTTTATATTATTAATCCGGTAAAACTAACGTTTTTATTTTTATTAATATTATTAATTTTATTTTTAAACGTAAAATTTATAACCCGTAATATAAAATTTTTATTTCGTGTTATTAAAAAGTTTAAATTAAGTACGGATTATATTTTCGAATATAATTAATATTATAACGTTATATTGGTTTATAAAACAACGTTTTTATTAAAATACCCCGGTTAATAAAAAAATATAATAATTATTAAAAAATAATAAAGTTTATTTCGAAAATTACGTATCGGGTTTAATAACGTTTTAAAACGTTTAAACGATTTACGCCGGTACGTATATTATATAACCGAAAAACTAATAAATTTTAATACTAGTTATTATTATTAGTTTATTATAATTCGAAAACTACTTGTTTATTAATTTTAACTACGTAATAAAAGTTTTTTTCCCGTAGTTTTTCGTATAATTTTATTAATAATACGTAAACGTATTAATATAACAATTATATAATTATTTTATTTTAAACGATCGCGTAGTTTTATAAATAACCGCGGATAAATATTTAATTCGATAATTTTTTTAAAATCGGCTTGTATAAATGTTATAACGGGTTTTATTAATATTATAACTTTTTTTACGTTAATTTATTTTATTTTATATTCGAACTTTTTATTTATAATATTAACTAATAAAAATATTAAAAATAAATAACGTTATTATAAAAATAACATTATAAAGTCCCGTGAATATATTATATTTATAACTTATTATATTTAATATAAATAAATAATATTCCGTTTATATTACGGGCGTAAAAAATTAACTATTAATAATATACCGCGTTTTCGATATTTAAAACGTATTTTATTTAAATTTTTATATTTTAATAATTATACGAGCTTTTATAAACACCTTTAACCCAACTGTTATAATATTTATTCCTGATTTTTAAAAACTATTTATTTTTAATATTCGTTTTATTTAATATAATTATTTACATATAACTTATTTAATAAAAACTTTTATTATAATATTGTTCTTTTATTATTTATTATTACAGCGGTGCTGTGCGCGGAGCTGTATAACAAATTCGGGAAACGTATGTTAATTATAAGGTGGAGAAGAAAGGAGGAAACGGAGCCGCGAAGCCAGGCTCCGTTGGATCCATCTTATCCACCTGTGGCTACGGATCCTGCTATCTAATCTATCCTGGTCATGTGACCAATCCAATACAGTAGTAGCAATAGTAGCAATTGTAATCCACCACCTATAGCCGCCAGCCATAGCCACAACCTTCCATCCATAGCTGCTACGCAGCTATAACCACTATATAGCTACCAACAGGGCACCAGACCGTCACTACCCCCGCAAATCTTTTGGTCACTAAGAAATTGTATGTGGACAAGAATTGACGATTGGTAGCTGTTGTCCTTGATCAGGTAGTGGGCTCGCGGATGGCCTGTAGGTTGGTCTGTCGGTCCACAGCTCTCCCAATTGCCAAGCTCGAGATACCGAAAGCTATCTTCCTTAGTACTTTGTACTGCCAATTGACTCTTGGATGCCCTGATTAAATTAACGGAAGGGCTCTTTATGGACGAACTATTCGAACCTCCAGGCTCTAGTTCGCCAAATGCTCCCAACCTTGTTCTATAGCTTGGCTTCGAACTATACCGGATCTTGGGCTTATAACTTATCGTCAGAATGAATGCTTGTCTTAACAATATAGTGTAATTTGTTAAAGAGATAAAGCAAATATATTCTTTTTGTAAATATATTAACTAAAGCTTGCGTATAAATAAACAAGTTAATTAAAAAGAATTAAACAAAGTCCGTAAGTTTATAAAATAACGAGCTATTTTTTTATATTTGCGAGTTAAATAAATGCGAGTAATAATTATATAAAAAAGTATTTTTAAATTAAAAAAAATAAAAAACGGGTTAAATACGTATTATTTTATAAACTGTTGTTATTGTTTTTTTATATTCGCGATTTTAACGTTTACGTATAAAAATTATATAAAAAATTTAATTTAAAAAAACAAAATAAAAACGGGAAACCGGAAACAAGTTAATAAAGTTATTAAAATTATTAACGCGTAAATTAATTAATTAACGCGTAAATTAACCGATTAATTTAAAAAAATAATAAATAAATTAAAACAAAATTTTAATAAAGTTGTAATTATTAAATAAAACAAAATTATAACGTTACGATTGTTTATTAAAATAAAAAACCTAGTTAAAAAAATTATAATAATAAAAGTAGTAAAATTAAATTTATTTAATTTAAAACTATTATACGGATAATTAATTATAAAAGTAAAAAAAGTAAAACATAAAATTAAAAAAGTAAAACTATAAAAATGAAAAAAAGTTATAAAAATAAAAAATAAGTTAAAAAACATTTATTTAACTTCGTAGTTATTAAAACGAGAAATCGAATACGGATTTTTAAGTTTAACTTATTAATAAACCGAACCGGATCCGAAAAAATATAAAATTATAACCGAAAATTTTTACTATTCCGTAATACGTTTAAAATTTATATTACCGGACTTATTTATATAAAAACGGTAGCTTAATTATAACTTCGAGTATTTAAAATTAATAATAAAAAAAATAATATAATCGTATAAAAACGGGCTTTATAATTAATAAAACTAATTAATTATAAAATAATGTAATAAATAAAATAAACTAAAATATTTTTATATTTAATTATAATAATAATATATTTATTACGTATTAATATTAAACCGGGAAAAAAATAAAATTAATAAATTTAACGATTTATAAAAAATTAACTTTTTAATACGATTTAAAACTTTTAAACGGCGCGATTCAAATAAAAATACTTTATATAATTATTAATTATTAATAGTTAATAAAAAGACTTTATAATTATTATAATAGTACCGTGCGCGGAACTGTATAACGAATTCGGGAAACGTATATTAATTATAAAGTGGAAAAAAAAAAGAAACGGACCCGCGAAATTAAACTCCGTTAAATTTATTTTATTTACTTATAACTACGGATCTTATTATTTAATTTATTTTAATTATATAACTAATTTAATATAATAGTAATAATAATAACAATTATAATTTATTATTTATAACTGTTAATTATAATTATAACTTTTTATTTATAATTATTATATAATTATAACTATTATATAATTATTAATAAAACATTAAACCGTTACTTTTATTAATTATATATTTATATTAAAAATTTTTATAAAATTATTTTATTATAAAATTATATTAAAACAAATATTATAATTATTATAATAAAAATAAAATATATAAAATCTGTTATATTATTATATTTTAAAAATCGTATTTTATAACGATTTAATATAATATAATAAATTTTTTAATTTATAAATTATTTAATATTATATAAAACGATTTTTTATAAAAAAAACATAAAAAAATAATCCACGATTATAAAATAATAATCGCCCGTAATTATATATATAAAAATTATTTTAATAAAAAAAAATATAAATTAAAACTTATTTATACGTATTATTTTTTTATTTAAATATGTTATTATTAACTCGATTTTATTAAATTTAATTACGCGATTAAAATTTAATATAAAACTTAATAAAAATAAAATATTTAAAAAACCTTTATATCGTATATTATATATTTTATCGTTTTAATTTAATAAACCGACCGAGTTATACAATTATAACTATATTAAGTTATTTTAATTCCGTATTAAATTTATTTTTAAATATAAAATAAAACACGAAAATTAATACAATTCGCGGTATAATTAAACGTATTTTTAAATCGTATTAAAATTATTAAATAAAAAAAACGGCGCTGCGGAACCGATTATAATAAAACGTTAAATCGTTTATTTTTAAATTAAATAAATTAACCGCGTAAATAAGCTAAACGGTTATAAATAAGTTATAATAATTATAACTAAGTTATAGTTGTAATAACTTTTTAATAAACTACTTTTAATTATTAATCTTTTAGAGCAACTAGTTTTACGGCTCCGTTTTTTTTCTTTTCTACTTTATAATTTTAATACGTTTTTAAAATATTTTCGACACGTTATAAATCGCGCTGCTGTATTAGTTTTATATTATTTTATTTTATATTTATTAACGAACTAAGTACGGAATTATATTATATTTATTATATTTAACGTAACACGCGTTAAAAAAGTATATATAGTTATTTTCGAATATTTTATTTTTTTTAAATTTCGTATTAAAATTTAATAATATAATTAATATTATTTTAATTAATATATTATTTATTACTAGTTAAATTTTTAATTTTAATATATATATATAAAAACAAATTATTTATTTAAAAATAATAATACGTTGTATTTTAAAAAAATATTATTAAAAGCTGTATAATAACGTTATTTTTAACAGTTTATAATAAAATATAACTAAGGAAAATTAAATAAAAAGTCGACGAAATAATCGAGTTTTTAAATACGGGTTATTAAACGTAAGTTATTAAACGCGGGTTTTCGGACGTAAATTATTAAATATAAATTATTAAATACAAGTTATTAAATATAAATTATAAAATATAAATTATCGGATAAATTAAAAAATATAAATTATTAAAAATAAATTAATTAAATACGGGTTAAACGCGGGTTTTTAAACGTAAATTATTAAATATAAATTATTAAACGTAAATTATTAAATATAAATTATTAAATATAAATTATTAAATATAAATTATTAAAAACAAATTATTAAATACGGGTTATTAAAAAAAATTATTAAAAACGAGTTATTAAAAATAAATTATTAAACGCGTAAAAATATTAATTTTTTATTAATTTATTATTTATATTAAAATTAATATATAAGAAAAAAACATAAAAAAAAATAAATTAATATATATAAAAAAACTTATTAAATTTAAAAATAATATTTTTTTAATATAAATTTAAAAATATATAATATTATTAAAAAAAATAATTATTATTTATAAAAATAGTTTAAAAACGTTAAAAATAAATATAAATAAATAAAATTAAATTAAAAACGTTATAAATTAATCGATAAAGTTAACAAAAAGTTAAATTTATATATAATTTATATAATAATTATATTAAAAATTAATTAAATTTAAATATATAGTTATTTTAAAATAAATCGCGAAACGCGTAATATTATAAGTAAAAATAAGTTTAAAATCGGGAATAAATATAAATAAATAAATATAAATAAAAAAAACGTTACGAATCAGTTAATTAAACTAATAAAAAATTATATTTATATATAATTTATATAATTATTAAACTAAATATTTATTAAATTTAAAAACTTAATTGTTTTAATATAAATCGCGAAACGCGTAATATTATAAATACGAATAAATTAAAAAGTACTAGTTAATTAATCGGGAATAAATATAAATAAATAAAGTTAAAAATATTACGAATTAATTAATTAAATTAAAAAGTTAAACTTACGTAAAATATATATAGTTATTAAATTAAAAACTTGTTAAATTTAAAAATTAAATTATTTTAATATAAATCTTAAAACGCGTAATATTATAAATAAAAATAAGTTAAAAAATATTAATTAATCAGGAGTAAATATAAATAAATAAAAGAGTTATAAATACTACGGATCGTTAAAATAAAACTAATATTATTAAATAACTTTAATCGAATTAAATATAAAACTGTTAAAAGTTTAATTTTTTTTATAAAACGCACGGTTTTATTAATAATTAATAAATTTAAAAATTATTAAAATCTTTAATTAAAAATAAAATTAATAATTTAATTAAAAAACTTAATAAATAAATATTAATTAAAAACGCGTTCCGATTAAAAAAAAATAATAAATTTAATAATAAATATATACGTAAATAAATTAATAATTATTTTTTTAAAAGAATTTTTCGTATTAAATTAATTATTTAAATATATTATAAACTGTTTTAATTTTTTTTTATTTTTCGTTTTTTATTACGTATAAAAAACTTTATAATATTTTTATTAGTTATAATTATAGTTTTTAATAGTTTTTTTCGTTTTTTTATAAAAATTTTAAAATTTATCGAATTTATTAAATTTATTAAAATTATTTAATTTTGTTTATTTTTCGTTTTTTATTACGTATAAAAAACGTCGTGTTTTAATTAATTATAATTATAGTTTTTAATAATTTTTTCCGTTTTTTTTATTAAGTTTTTTAAAATTCCGGAAAAATATTAATTTAAGTTTTTTTTATTACAACTTATTTCGAATTATAATTAATACTAATAAAAATAACGTTATCGATATTATTTATTTTTATATTAATAGTATTTTCGGGCGGCGTAATAAATAAAATAATAAACTACGGGTTATAATAAAAAAACAATTATTTTTATAATATAAATTTAAAATCTTTTATTATCTTTTAATAAAACTTTTTTAATCGGTTTAATTAATCGAAAAAAACTAAAAACTTCGTTTTATAATATATTATAAACAATATAATATAAAAAACTTATTAATTATAATTTTAATTATCGAGTTATTAAATAAAAAAAGCGATTAAATTTTTAAAAAACCGGTCCCGGTTGCCCGAGCCGAACATGCGATTTTAAACCCGCCGGAATTTCTCGAAAATTTAACAATTATAATACGGGTTAAATAATAAATCGAAAACGTATAACGTTTTATTTTTAATATAATATATAACTATAGTTTAATACTACGTTTCCGTTTTTTTTTCGTTTCTTTTTTTACGTTTTTGCCCGTAATAAAAAAAAAGAAAATTAATAATATTACTTTTAAACGAATTTTTATTTTTTTTTTTTTAAAAAAACGGTTAAAATATTATCGTTTTTATTAAATAAAATCGGGCCGACCCGCGATTTATAAAAAATTTCCAAAACGTATAAAAATATAATTATAATAACAAATTCGAAATAATTATAAATTAATTAAAAATTATCGGTAATTTTAATAAACGATAATATAACTCGGGTATATTTTCCGTATTTATCGCGTTATTTTTAACCGTTTAAAACTCGTATTCGAAAGTTTTATTATTCTGTAAACGTAAACTTAAACGTAACCGGGTATATATTTTTAAATAAAAAAACCACGTTGTTTATCGCGTATTTTAAAAATCCCGTTAAATTTTAAATATTAAAACTATTAATATTTATATTATTAGTTTTTTTAATATATTTAAATTAATAATTATTTCGTATATATTTATTTAATTAACGTTAATTTATAAAACGAAAATTATAATTATTCCGTAAATATATTTTTAAATATAAAAATATTTAATATTTTTTAAAATATTGTTTTTTTATAAAATTATAATCGTATTTTTAATATTTAAACTATTATTATTTATTAATTTTTTTAATATTTTTAAATTAATAATTATTTCGTATATATTTATTTAATTATTATTAATTTATAAAACAAAAATTATAATTGTTTTATAAATATGTTTTTAAATATAAAAATGTTTAATATTTTTTAAAATAATATTTTTATATAAAATTATAATTATATTTTTAATATTTAAACTATTATTATTTATTATAAATTTATTAAACGTAAGTTTATAAATTATTTTTTACGTAAACTTATAATTATAATTTAAACATTTAAACAATTAATATTTATTGTAAATATTTTTAACGTATTATTTTAACTTAATAATATTTAAAAAACTATAATTATATTTCTTATATTTAATTATCCGGATATATTAATTAATATAAATAACGATCGCTATAAAAAAGTACTTGTAGTATATAAATAAGCTCCGATAAAAGTTAAAGTTGGTTTATATTCAGAGTAAAATATTAAATAAATTAAAACAATATATTAATAAAAAGTCCGATTGTTAAAAAGTTTCTCCCGATAGTTAGATTTTAAAAACTAATTAAAGTTTAAATTAAATAACGAAAAAAAAATAACTAGTTATATAAAAAATCATTATAAATTATATAAATATTTTTTTTTCGTATTATATTTATATTTTTAAACTGTTTAAACTGTTTAAAATTTTAAAACTTTTAAATGTTTTAAATAATTTTATTTAAAATATTTAACGCGTTTTAACGTTTAAAACCTTTAAGCACGCTTTACGTAACACTTATTCTTTCTTTTTAGCGCATAACCCCTTTAAATACACTGCCCGTGCTTTTAATATCTTCTTGCGCCCCGCGTTAAATCGGTTTATTAAATCACTTCTCCGTTAATTCGTAACAATATAAATAATACTCGGAATATTTTATTATTATATTTATATATATAATAATTATTTTAATATTTTTAATATTTAATAAATTATTCCGATAAATCGTTTAAATATTTATATTTTTCGTAAAAATTACGAATAATTTATAATATAAATATTTTATCGTAATTTAAACATCCGAAATTAAATTCGGCATATAAATAATAATATATTAAATAAAATAATAAAACGTTTATTATAAAAAACTATTTTTAATAATCGGTGTTATTATAAACGGGATCGCGAAATTTAAAACATATAATAATATAATTGTTATTATTAATTTATAACCGGTCCGAAAATAATAAATCGTAAAAAAACGTAAACGTAAACGTAAATATATCTTTTTATAATATATTAACTTTTTAAACTTTATTATTTATCGAGTTAATAAAAATAACTAATAATCCGTTTTATAAAACTAATTATAAAATAATATTAAAGTTTTTTTAAATATTAATATTATAAAACCTTTATATTATATTTATTATAATAATAATAAATTTTATTATTAAATACGCGTTGTTTTAATTATTAACAATATTAAACTAATTGTTAAATATTTTTTAATAACCCGTTTTTATAATATTATAATAGGAAAAATATTTTATAAACGATGTTGAAAACAAACTACAGTTTTATAAAAGTAAGAAAAAACTATTACGATTTACGCTTAATTCGTATTAAACGTATTTAACCGGTTCGTTAAAATAAACTATTTTTAAATATTAAAATTTAAAACAACATTTATAAACAAAATTATATAATAATTTCTCGGGAATAAAATATTTTTTTTAAACGTTTTAATTAATCGTTTTTTTATTACAATTTTTTATTTTCCGATATTAAAATTTAATTTATAATTAAATTATATTCTCGTTTTAAAATAAAAGTTTTACGTATAAAACCGTTATATAATAAAATAAATAAAAAGTTTTAAAAAGTTTTTTAATTGAACTATTATTAAATAAAATTATTAAATAATTTTCGAATTTTTAAAAATCGATTTTATAACGGGCAACGATTTAAAAAAACTTTAAATATATTTATTTATATTAATTTTAATCGATAAACTTTTTTTACCCGTATTCGCGCTTTATTTTAAAAAATATTATAAATTAAAATTTAATTAAATATTATTAAATACGTTTTTTTAATTATTTATTTATAAACTTGTTAAAAATACTAGTTCGTATTATTTCAACTAGTTAATAAAAAACGCAGTTATTATTACCGATTAATTATTCGAATTTTTAAAAACGTGTTTTATAACAAGACGTAATAAAAAATAAAAAACGGAATATATTATTGTTTATTAAACAAATAAACAATTATTTATATTTAAACGTTTTAATTTAAAAGTTTTTTTTATCGTTCGAAATTTAAAACTATTACTCGAATAAAAATATAATTATTAAAAATTAATTATACTTTAATTAATTTAAAAATATTATAATTATAAATATATTATTTTTAACGTAATATCCGAAGTTTCGAAAAACGTTATCGATAATTAACACGTTTACGTTAAGAATTATATTAAAAAAAAATCGTAAAAACTTTAAATCAATCCGTAATAAAAAACCCGTTTAATCGTAAAATTTAATAAAATAATTCCTTAGTTTATAATTAAAAAACAAAAATTAAAATAACGGAACTAACTCTTTTTAAAAAATTCCGATTTTTTTTAAAAAAATAATTACGTAATTATAACATTTAATAATAAACTTTTTTAAAACCGATTTATCGTTTTAAAACGTCGTAAAACTTATTATTTTTATTTCTTTTTTTAATTTTTATTAAAAACATTTATTTAATAAAATACGTTTTATAAAATGTTTAAATATTAAAATAAAATATTACGGATATAAAAAAACAGCTTTTTTTTTAACGCGGATATATTTTTTTTTATTCCGGATAAATAAACCGTTTTAATTTTTTAAAACTTTATAATTATTTTTTATATTATTCGTTACGTTTTCGACGTTTAAAATAGTATTATTTATTTAATCCGAAATCTCGGCCTCGGGATTATTAAAAACGAAATTAATACGTTTCGAACGACTTAAATCTATATTTATATTAACGTTAAAACTATTAATATTATCGATATTAAAACCGTAAATATTAATATTATTATTATCGATATTAAAATTATAAATATTAACATTATTATTATTAATATTAAAATTATAAATATTAACATTATTATTATTAACGTTAAAATCGTAAATATTAATACTATTATTATTAATATTAAAATCGTAAATATTAATATTATTATTATTAATATTAAAATCGTAAATATTAACATTATTATTAATATCGTTATTAATATTATTAATATTAATATAATTATTACTTGTATTATTATTATATATATTAGCGTTTTTTTATTTAAATTTTAATTTAATAAATTAAAAATTTAATATATTAAAGTTTTAATAAATTAAAAATCCGATAAGTTAAAAATTCGATAAATTAAAAATATAAAAAACTAAAAGTATAAAAAGTTAAAAATATAAAAAATTAAAAATATAAAAAACTAAAAATATAAAAAGTTGAAAATATAAAAAACTAAAGTATAATAAACTAATAATATAATAAAATTAAACAAGTATTAAATTTATATATAAAATAAAAATAATAAAATTAAAAGTGTAATAAAACTAATAATATAATTAATTAAATATATAATAAAAACGTAAAATATAAAAAATATAATAATAATAATAATATAAATAATAACGTAATAGAATCGATATATTTATATTTTTTTTTTAAATATTATTGTTAATTATCGGCTGTTATTAAAACTAACGTTTATTGTCGTTTTTTTTAAAATCTTTATTATATAACGTTTATTACTCGAATAATTTTATAATTTATTAAATTATTTTATATTATTTAAAAATATAACTTTTATTACGAATAAATAAAACGCGTTGTTTATAATTTATTTTCGTTATTATAATTAATAAGTTTTTTATAAATATAGTTTTATAAATCGGTAATTTAATTAAGTTTTTTAATTTTAATATTTAAAAAAACCGTACGGTCGTATACGTATAAATATTAATATAAAATAAGTTTTAAAAATTATAAATATAATATATTATTTTTAATTAAACGTTATTCGTATATATATATATAATAACGGAAAATAATAAACTTATATAAAACGAAACGGTTCGTAAAAATAATACTATATAAAAATTAACTTATTTTATATAAAACAGCCCGCGAGACTTTTTAACCCGGCCGACGTAAAAAACATTTAAATTTACAATTATTTCGTATGTTTTATAATTTTGTTACTTTTTATTTTTTTAAACTATCTCGTTGTTTTAATTGTCCGGAAAAGTTTAAAAAACACGTTTTAAAACGGGTATTTAAAAGTATAAGTTTCCGAAAACAATATATTAAATTAAATAAAAACATTTTATAAATAAAACATATTAATATATAAATTAATATATATTAATATAAAAGTAAAATTATATTAATACGCTAGTAAACCCGCGTTAATATATAAATAAAAATATAAAAAGTTTAAGAACTACATTTTTTAATATATAAAAAAATATAAAGAATTTAAAACTACGTTTTAAAACAAGTTTTTAAAAATATAAACTTTTAAAAAACGATATATCGGGTTAAATATAAACGATTTATAAACAAAACATATTAATTAAATATATAAACAAAATTATAAAATATAAAAAGTTTAAAATTACGTTTTTAATATATAAAAAAATATAAAAAGTTTAAAAACCACGTTTTAAAACAAATCTTTATAAACTTTTAAAAAACGATATATTGAATTAAATAAAAACGATTTATAAATAAAATATATTAATATATAAACGAAACTATATTAATATATTAATAATTATTAAAAATATATATATAAAAATTATCGAATAAATATATTAATAAATAAATAAAAATAATCGTAATAAAATATAATTAAATATAAAAAATAATTAAAATAATATTTAAAAAACAATTATAATTTATTAACGCGAACGTTATTTAAAAACAATTATAATTTATTAATATAAAAATTAAAAAACGTTAATTATAATTTATTTATTATATCGTTTATAATTTTAAATATTTTTTTTAATTATATATATTATTTCCGTATAACTGTTCGTAATTATATAATAAATTTAATTAAATTACCGAGCCCGTATTATTTTATTACGTTTATTACGTTATCCGTTTTTAATATTTTTTTTTATTTTTAATAAAAACGCGTTTATAAAACAATAATTAAAAGTCCCGCGAAAAAAACATACGATTTTTATTAAAAAAATAATTTAAAACAACCGGGTATTTTAATTATTAATATTACGAATTAATAAAGAAGTAACTTAATAAGTTAATTTAGCGCGGGGCGTAAGAAGACATTAAAGCACGGGCGGTGTATTTAAAGGGGTTATACGTTAAAAAAAAAGAATAAACGTTACGTGAAAGCGTATTTAAAAGTTTTAAATATTAAAACGTGTTAAATATTTTAAATAAAATTATTTAAAACATTTAAAAGTTTTAAAGTTTTAAATAATTTAAATAGTTTAAAAATATAAATATAATATAAAAAAAAATACTTATATAATTTATAACAATTTTTTATATAATTATTTATTTTTTTTTTGTTATTTAATTTAAATTTTAATTAGTTTTTAAAATTTAATTATTAAAAAAAACTTTTTAATAATCGAATTTTTTATTATTATATTATTTTAATTT
>MU390420.1:0-43629 GCA_022578715.1 Nemania sp. FL0916
TTTTTATTATTATATATTTAAAATATTTATTATTTATATATTTATATTATTGTTTAATTTAATAACTATATTATTATTATATAGTTTTTTTTAATCGTAATAATTTTAACGTTACTCGGGGTATTAATAAAGTAAAAGTTTTTTATTTTATAAATAATAATCCAAAGTTAAAATATAAATTATATTTGTTAGTTTTGTTATTATAAATATATTTTTTAATTATAACCGATTTATTTATAAAAATATACGGATATTTTTTATAAATATAAAATATTTTATCGTATAATTAAGTTTTATTATATAAATAATTATATAATTCGTATTTTTTAACTTCGTAATTTTTTTTAAATTTTAGTTTAAATTATATTTTATATAGTTTATAAATAACGGGAATATAATATATATATTTTATATTAATTATTTTTTTACTTTTATTAATATTAAAATAAATCTTATAAATTTTAAATAATATAATATAAAATAGTTTTTCGTTATAATTATATAGATTTTTTTTTTTATTTATATTTTTTTAATTAGAAGATTTTTAATTAGTATATTTTTTAACTTGTTAATATTATTTGTAATAATAAAATTGTTTATAAAATATCTAATGTATTTTTTTATATAAAATCCGGGTTGTTTTTTTTTTAAAATTTTTATTATATAATTTACAATCTTTAAGTCGAATATAATAATAATATCTTTAGTCGATTTATTTTATTAATTTCTTTAATCCAAGGTAATATTTATAAGTTTTTCCGTTTAAATCGTTATAATTAGAACATTTTTTTTCGTTTAAAATAAAATTGTTTTTTTATATTATTATATATATAATAACCGTACGTTTTAATTCCGATTTTAAATTATATTCGTAAATTTCGGTATTATTTTAAACGTTTTAAACTTTTTAGTCGTTTTTATTATTGTTGTAAATCTTTACGACTTAAGTTTTTCGGGTTTTTTACGCCTTTTTTTAAAAAACTCTTTTTCGTTAATATTAAGTTGTTTTTTTTTACAAACTCGGATATTAATACTTATAATGTTTTTTTTTTATATTAAAAATATTCTACGTTAAACATATTTTTTAATATTTGTTTTTATACCGCGTTTATTTTTAATAACTTTTTCCCCGGGTTTTTTTATTTTACTTAAGTTCTTTAGGTTTTATACCTAGTTTTCGTAATACTCGTTCGTTTTTTATTTATATATTTGTTAAACGATCGTTTATCCGTTGTAATTACGTTTTTTACGTATTTACCGAACGTTATTAATCTATTATTTTAATATATTTTATTTTATATTTAGGTTTTTAATTTATTAAAAAATAAAATAAATAATATTATTTCGGGCAGTTTTAAAATAACTGTTAGTTTTTTAAACTTTATCGTATAAACTATAGCGTTTTTAATTTGTTTTAGCCGATATAGTAGTTTTTTAACATATTTTGTTTTTTTTTTGTTACCGAACAGGTTTTTTATATAATTCTCGAATCCGGAATATGTTGCGAAAATTTCTTTGGTTTTTAGTTTTTGTTCGTGTTTTATGTTTTTTAAATAATTTTTTAAAATTAATTTAAATTATTCTAGTACTGTTTTTATTAAAAATTGTACCGTTATTATAATCTTTTTAATATTTATATCGATAATACTAATATATTAGTTTATATATAAACGTATTTAAGTAAAAAATAATTTAACGTCCGTAGTTCTGTTATAAGTTTTAAAAAGTATAAGTTTAAATCTTTTAATATTTATCGCGTTTATATTAAATATTCGTATTATCGGTAGTAATATTTGTTTTAATTGTTTATTTATTAATCTAAATAAAGTTGCTATGTTTTATTACAGTAGTACTAGTTCTTTAATTGTTTAAATATTGTAGTCCTGGGTCGATTTTTTATAAGTTTATATATTAAAATCGATAAAAAGTTTTTTTTTTTTTTCGGATTTTTTTTCGTTTAAGTTTTTATTATTAAAATCGTTGTTAAAATCGTTATTATTTAAGTTTTTTAAAGTTTTTTTTATAAACTCGTTGTTTAAAGGTAGTTGTTATTTTATTTGGGGTTTAAAAATTAAAAGTATAATATTTAAATTCGTTATTATAATTATATTTTTAACTTGTTTTTATAATTGTTTTATAATAAAAGTATTTATTATTGTTTGTTTTTTTACTTTTTATTTTTTAGTTTTAAATCTTATAATTTGTAAATAAGTTTTTTAAAATATCCGTTTGTTAGTTTTTCGTAATTAAAATATCTTTTAAATATATTTTTTAAAATCTTTTTTTTTATAATTTTTTATTATTAAGACTTTTTTATACCAATATCCGTTTATTTATATTAAATCTTATTAATTAAAAAATTATTAAAATATAACGGACTTTTTATATTATAATATAAAAAAACGCACGGGGTTTTAATTTATAAGTAATAATAAGATTTTTAATAAATGTCCGTTAAAAAGTTTTTAAAATATTCCCCGTTATTATATAATAAAAGTAATTAATTCTAAATAAGGAATATATTATTTAATAAAAACTATAAATTAAATTAATAACTAAAAAATAAAAACGAGTGATTAAATATAGAAAGAATTATAAAACTATATAGAATTTTTAATAACCGTAAGTTATAAATATTTTTTTATAATTTTAGATCGATTAAGATTTTTCTTTTTTTATAATCTTAAATCAATTAAAATCTTTCCTTTTTTATAATCTTAGATTAATTAAGATCCGTTTCCGGGGTTTAGCCGGGCTGCTTAGGTAATGTTGAATTATCCTTGTTATATCGTAACAATATTATACCGCGCGTTAAAACGACTTTTTTAAATAATATTAATATTAATACGGAATATATTTTAAATTATAATTAAAAAAGTTCGTTAGTTTAGAAATATTTTAAATATTTCGAATTTAAATACGATAAATTTAAATAAATAAAACCGGAATATTTAAAAAAACATATATCGATATATAATATTTTTATAATTTAAAAATTTAAATTAAATTAAATTTTAAATATTATAATTAAATAAAGCTCGTTTTTTTTATTTTTTTATTACAAGTTTTTTAATTATTAAAATAATTAGTTTGATTATTTTTATAAATATATTAAAAAAAAAACAAAAAAACTTAAATTAATTTTATTTAAAAATTAAAATAATATATAAACGGGAATTACGAAAATATTCTAAACAAAAGAAATATTAATAAAACTAAATTTTAAAAATATAAAACAATAATAAAAAAAAAAATTATTATTTTTTATATTTTAATTTAAATATTATTTAAACTGTTATAAATTTAAAATTATAACGAGTTAAATATTTAAATTTATAAATAAAATAGTTATAAATACGTAATTAACTACCTTTTTGTTAAACTATTAATAAATATTATAAGTTCCCGATTTATATAAATATATAATATATATTAAAACAAATAAAATCGGTATTAATATTCGATAATTTTATTTAATTTTAAAAACTTAATAATAAAACTATTAATAGAAATTTTAACTTTTTATTAATAACAAGTTTAATAATAATATATATTATAAAAATTTAACTATCGTAGTTATTTGTTTGTTAAAATTACCGCGTATAAAAAATCGGCTTTTATATTTAATAAATAATAAGTTAAATATTTACCGGAAACAGCTCCCGCGGGTAATCGATCTATATTAGATTTTATTAATTTGTAATATTATTAACAATTAAATATATCTTCGGCGTAATTAAAACGGGGTTAATTATTAAATTAATAATAAAATAAAGTTTTTCGTAATATTGTTATATAATAATATTTTTTAACTATTAATCTATTATAAATTTAAAATTTTAATATATTTAAACGTATTAAATATAATACTGGTTAATTAATTAACGTTCGTTTTAACGGATAAAAAAAAATATTTCGTAAAAATAAATCTTTTAACGTATTATTAAATAATAGTTTTTATATTATATATTTAATAAAAAAAAACTAAAATATAATTATATATTTTAACTTTATTATATAAAAAAACAAACTTATAACTCGTATTAAAAACTATTAAAAATAATTAAAAAATCGATTAATTTTAATAATAAAAGTTAGTTATCCCGGTTAAACAATTTTAAATATATAAAAAAAACTCGTAAATATAGTTTTATTTTTAATTAAAAAACTAAAAAATAATTCAAATACGAACCTGGTTCCGGATTTCGAAAGGCGTAATTAATATTTATCGAACCTTATAATAATCCTATTAACTAATTTAAATATTCGAATTAAATAATCGTATTCGTATATAAAATTAAAAATAGTTATATATTTACTAATATATTTAAATATAATTATATAAACTGTTTTAATAACTCGGTATATATTAATAAACGTTAATATAATAATTAAACAATATTAATCGATATACGATTTAAATAAAGTTTTATTTTATAATAATTTTATTATTATTTAATATTCCGTACTGGTTTTTCGTATAATACCGAATTAATATAAAAAGTTTATTAAAATTAATACGTTATTAAATAAATTATTTAACTTGTTTATATTTTATTTTGTATAACGTAGTTAAATTTTTATTTTTTTAATTTAAAATAACAAACGTTAAATTAAAATAATTCTAAATTTTAAAATATTAAAAATAATTAATATAGTAAATATATATTTATAATATACACGTTTATTTTAATTAATAATTATAACCCGATATCGTTATTACGTTTTTTAATTATTAAACGTTATTTTGTTTTAATCTAAGTTTAAAACTATTTAATATTTAAAAATATACGTAAATAAAAGTTAATAAAAGGTTTATAATTAAAACAAAAAACTTTAACAATATATAAAGTAATATAAGAATTATATCTAATTTAAAAAACGTTTTATTAAATAATAATAAAAAGTTAAATTTATAACTTCGAAATCAATTTTAAACGTTCGAACGTTCGTTATTATTAATAAAGTTATTTTATAATTAATAATATAACTGTTTATTTTTATATTCTTTCATTAAAAAACTGCACTTTTTTATTTATTATTAGTTATTTCTTTAATATTAGTAATTATAACGTTATTTACTAGTACTAATATTTAATAATAACAATTTCAAAAATATTATATTATATCGGTACGTTATAAGTTTTTAAATCCGTAATTTAAAAATTAACTAATATAAATAAATATATCGCGTTTCGGATTTAACGTTTTATACCGATATAAATTATTTTTTATTACCGAACTATAAAAAATCTATATCGGATTAAATAATATAAACAAAACTATTAATAATAATTAAAATAATAATAATTAAAATAATAATAAATACGATTAATTAACAAATAACGGTAAAAATATTATAAACTTATTATTAAATATTACTATCGGTAGTTTTAAAAACGTTGTTAATTCTAACTTAAAATAACTCGTTAGTTTAGATTATCTTCCGGAATAATACTTATTATATATTATAAATTATTATTAAAATATTTATATTTCTAACGTTATAACGTTAAATATAATATATAATATTATAAATTATACTGTTTTTAAACTATTAAATATTTATTTAATTTTAATATTTCTTACTAACGATTAATAAAATTTTAAATAATTTAAATCTTTTTACGATATTATCCGATTATGTTTTTTTTAATAATTATATAAGTTATACGGACTTTTTATTAATTATTTTTAAAAAAACGCTTAATTATATTAACAGTTTTCTTTTATATATATTCGTATTTTATATTTTCGGTTTCGTTTTTTATAATTTCTTTGTTTTTTTAAACGTTATAAAACTTTTTTTAAACTATAAAAATATAAAAAATAAATATAAACGGTTTACGATAATTTAAATTTTTATTATTTTTTTTATATATTTTTAACTTATTATTGTTAATATAAATATAATATTAGTAGTTAAAAAAAAACGGCTAAAATTAACCACGTTAATAAATAAATAAAAATCTTTACGTAAAAAAAAACTAAATTTATTACAATCTGTAACGGACCTCCTATATAACAATATAGGAGAGCGCACGGGGTCTTGATTTGCAAGTAATAATAAGATCTTCAGTAGGTGTCCGTTGGGAAGTTTTCAAAGTACTCCCCGTTACTATATAATAAAAACAATTAATTCTAAGTAAAAAATATATTATTTTAATAAAAACTATAAATTAAATTAATAACTACCGAACAAAAACAAATAATTAAATATAAAAAGAATTTTAAAACTATATATAGAATTTTTAATAATTATAAATTATAATTATTTTTTTATAATTTTAAATTAATTAAGATCTTTTTTTTTTTATAATTTTAAATTAATTAAGATCTTTTTTTTTTTATAATTTTAAATTAATTAAAATCTGTTTCCGGGGTTTAACCGGGCTGTTTAAATAATATTAAATTATTTTTATTATATTATAATATTATTTCTTTTTTTTTTTTAATTTTTATTTTTAAAGATTTTTTTTTTATTATATATATTTTTGCTTTTTTCTTTTTATAATATCGCGAGTTATTAAATTGTTTTTTAGGCTTTGTTTTAATTAACGCGAAAATCGCGACTTTTTTTCGGCGTATATTCGTTTTTACGGTTTTAAAATATTTCCTTATTCTCGTTATTTTAAAAACGATTTTTTTTATTTTATATTTTTTAAATTTAAATCGTATTTAATTTATATTTTTAAAATTCGAAATTTTTATAACGGTTCCGGGATTAAAATATCCAGTTTATCCGATATTAATCGCGAGTATAAACAGATTATTACCGAGCGTTATTAAGTAAAAAAAAAACTCCAAACTTTAGCGGAACGTTTAGTTCGTTTTTATAAATAAAAAGAACTTTTATAAAAAAAAAGTTTAAAAATGTTAAAACGGGGGTTATTATTTATTAAAAAGTTAGAACGTGTTAAACGTGAAAAAAAAAAAGCGGTATTTTATTAAGAACGGGAACGGGTAATAAAAAAACAAACGGTTTTTTTAACGTAGGTTATTAATATTTCTTCCGTTAAATTTAATTAAAAAACGTTTAACGTTTTTTTATTAGTTAATTTTGTTTTTTTAGTTTTAATTGATTAAAATATTATTAATAGAACTAATTTATAATTATCGCGGTAATTTTTAAATATTTTTTAAGTTTTTAAATATTATCGGCGTATAAATATCTTTCTTATTTAACGAAATACTCGAATTTATTATTATTTTAACAAGAGTTTAAGATTTTTTCGATTTTATAAACGTTTTAATCGGTTTTTATTTCAAGTTATATTTTTAATAATATATTTTTTAACGTAAGTTCGAATAATAAAATATAAAAAACAAAATAAATTCGTATTATATCCGGTAATAATAGTTTATAATTAGTTAATAAAACAATTTTTTTAATTTTAAAAAGTTTAAGTTTTTTAAAATTTAATTTATTATTTAATCGTTTCGTTTTAATTTAAAAAATATTAGTATTTAGATTTTATTTTTATTAGAATAAATAAACTTTGTTTTTTTTTTTAAAAATTAATTTTTTAATTTTTTTTTTATTATAATATTTTAATATATGCTGCTAAATAAATTAAAATGTAATTTATAATTTAATTTATATTGTTTTAATTTTTGTAACAAATATTTTAACTTTTAGAGCGATTGTTTTAATAGCGGGGGCCTCGGTTCGAGATTTTTTTTATCAGTTTATATCTGTTTAATATTTATAAACTATTTTATAAAATAATATGTTTATATTTTTATTTATAAATATGTTATAAACTAATTAAACTATAAGTAAAAGTTCGTATTAATTATCTTGTTCGTAATTAATATAACTCTAAAAATATTGTTTAAATATTTAATTTAACTTTTTTATTTATTTATTTGTTTAAAAGTAATAAACAGTTAAAAATTTAAATTTTATATTAATTTTTTTAAAAAAGCTTGTATTAAATTTAAACGTAAAAAAAATATCCCGATTAAAAATAATCCGTTCAAATAGTTTATATTTGTTTAAATATTAACAAATAAAGGTATATATTAGTTATTTAATAATAGTATCGCTTTTAAAAAGTAAAAAATAGCCGTATTTTGTAAATCGGTCTATAATAACCTATATTTTATCGTATTATATTTTTATAACCGGGTCGGTTAATAATAATAATATAGTAATAAAATCCTAAATAATAGTGTATTATATTTTATTAAATATTTATATCGGTTATAAAAGCTCGTAAAATTTATATCGAACGGTTTTAACTTTGTTATAAATATTATAAACGTTTATTATTTCTTTTACGGTTTTTTATAATCCGGGGAAATCGTATTTTTTTTATAAACGTTTAACTATTTTAGTTATTTTTTAATATTTATATAAAAAGTGTTCGTAGAACTTTTTAACGAACTTTTTTTATAAAGTCTCGGGTAAGTAGATTTTTTTTTTATAAATTAATTTATCTGTTTTTAACTTTTTTTGTTTACGTAGTTCTACTAGTTTTTAAAAGTTGTAAACTTATTACAACTATTATAGTTAAACTTTTAAAAAATCTTTAAAAATAGCCTGTATACGTAAGCTTTTATTTTTTTAAAAATGCAGTATTTAAATATTTTATTTAAAAACTTTAAATCTTTTTTATTTTCGTTGATTAAAAATATCTATTTAAATGTTGTTTTTTTTTTTAATATAATATATTTTAAAGTTAAATTTCGTAAAAAAAATCAATTAGTTTTTATATTGTTTACTAAGGTTTTTTATAATTATAAATATAGTTAAATTCTTGTAATTAGAATAAATTTTAAATAATTCCGTTGTTTTTTTTATAAATAGTTCCTATTTTTTTAATATTTTAATAATAATTAGTAATTTTTTATTATAAACTAGATATTTTAGTTCGGCGTTTTATAATATTTTCGAATAATAAACTATTAAGTGTTATTTTTTATTGTTTTCTAGTTGTTCGAATACTCCGGCGATTATACTGTTTAAAACGTCCGTTTTTAGTTTTTTTTTTTTTATTAAATCTAGTAATCGTATTACTAGGTCAGAAATAACCTTTGTTTTTAATATTTCGAATGTTTTTTTAGCTTTTTTCGAAATAAAAAATGTTTTTTTTTCGTATTTTTTAGTAATATATTTTGTAAAAAGTTTTACTAATGTTTTAAAATTTTTAATTAAAGCTCGTACGTAGTTTAAAAATCCTAATGTTTGTCGGATGTTAATAACTATATATAAATCCGGTATTTTTTAATTACGTATTATTTCGATTTTTAATTCTTATATCTGGATTTTTCCGGGGGTAATAGTAAATCTTAAGAAATTAATCTTTTAAATATATTATACGTATTTTTTTACGTTTAATCGTAGTTTCGTTTATTAAAGTTTTTTTAAAACTATCGTTATATATTTTTTATGTTTTTTTAAAGTTTTTAAATAAATAAAAATATTGTTAAAATAAATAAACACGAACTTATTTAAAAACTTCCGGAATACCGTTATTATTATATGTTAAAAAGTTGCCGGGGTATTACGTAATTTTTAAAATATAACCGTATACTTATATAGTTTATAAATCGTTTGTATAACAGTTTTTTATTTTTTTTTTTTTATTATTTTAATAATATAATATCCGTTAAATATATCGAATATAGTAAACTATCGGGTTTAATTAATGTTTTTTTTTATTATAACGAGAAAAATTAAAAAGTGTCCGTCCGGGATTATAATAACGTTTAATAAACGATAATCCGTTATTATTCGCTATATTAGGTTTTTTTTTTTATCTCGGGTTTATTTTCCGTTTTTTATTTTTAGTACTAATAAGACCGGGTAACTATATAATAATTTTAATTCGCGTATAAACCCTCGTTTTAGGTTTTTTTATATATAATTTTATAAAATTTTAAACTTTTTAAAACTTATATAATAGATTTAGTATAATCTAGGTTCGTGTTTTTTTTTTAATAAGATCCGGTAATCTTAAAATCCGTGTTTAAATAATTCGTTTTTTTTAAATGTTTTAAACAAGTCTTTATATAATAAATATTTTTTTAATATCGTAATTTTTTTTATTGTTTTTTATATTTTATTAATATTTTTAATATTTTAAGTTATTGTTTTATTTTTTTATCGAATTATTAAATTATTAGTTTTTAGTTATTTTATTCCGAAAATAATATTATAGTTAAAAATATTTACGATATCGAATATAATTTATTTTTTATATTTTTATATCGATATATTAAATAGTTTAATTTTTTTAAACATATAACTATTATTATAATTTAATTTATTTTTATTAAATGTTATAATTTTATATAACTTGTTCTTATATTTTTAAAATATATAATTTTTTTTAACAACTCGAGGTAAAATAAGGTCGATTTCGGATCCTAAATTTACTAATATCCGATATTTTTTTTTATTATATTTTATTTCGATTTCTATTTATTTTTATAAACTATATCGCACTTTTTATAAAGTTTTTATATTTTTAATTTCTCGTTACCTTAATAATAAGAACCGCTTTCGTTTTTTAATTTTATATTTTATAAAACTATTTTTTAAATTTTTATTTTTATTATCGCGTGTTTAAAACATTTGTTATTTATATATTTATACTATTGTTTAATTTAATAACCGTATTATTATTATATAGTTTTTTCCGGTCGTAATAATTTTAACGTTACTCGGGGTATTAATAAAACGGGGGTTCTCTATTTTATAAGTAATAGTCCAAAATTGAAATACAAGTTATACTTGTTAGTTTTGTTATCGTAAATATATTTTTTAATTATAACTAATCTGTTTATAAAAATATATAAATATTTCTTATAAACGCGGGGTGTTTTATCGTATAATTAAGTTTTATTATATAAATAGTTATATAGTTCGTATTTTTTAATTTTGTAATCTTTTTTAAATTTTAGTTTAAATTATATTTTATATAGTTTATAAATAACAGGGGTATAATATATATATTTTATACTAACTATTTTTTTATTTTTATTAATATTAAAGTAGATCTTGTAAACTTTAAATAATACAGTATAAAATAGTTCTTCGTTATAATTATATAAATCTTTTTTTTTATCTGTGTTTTTTTAACTAAAAAACTTTTAATTAATATAATCTTTAACCTGTTAATATTATTTATAATAATAAGGTCGTTTATAAAATGTTTAATATATTTCTTTATATAAAATCCGGGTTACTTTTTTTTTAAAATCTTTATTATATAATTTATAATCTTTAAATCGAATGTAATAATAACATTTTTAATTAATCTATTTTATTAATTTCTTTAATCTAAAGTAATATTTATAAATTTTTCCGTTTAAATCGTTATAATTAAAATACTTTTTTTTATTTAAAATAGAACTGTTTTTTTATATTATTATATATATAATAACCGTTCGTCCTAATTTTAATTCTAAATTATACTTGTAAATTTTAATGTTATTTTAAACGTTTTAAACTTTTTAGTTATTTTTATCGTCGTTGTAAATCTTTACAACTCGGGTTTTTCGGGTTTTTTACGTTTTTTTTTAAAAAACTCCTTTTTATTAATATTAAGTTGTTTTTTTTTATAAACTCGGATACTAACGTTTATAATATCTTTTTTTTTTATATTAAAAGTATTCTACGTTAAACATGTTTTTTAATACTTGTTTTTATACTACGTTTATTTTTAATAACTTTTTCCCCGGGTTTTCCTGTTTTATTTGGGTTTTTTAAATTTTATATTTAATTTTCGTAATATTCGTTCGTTTTTTATCTATATACTTGTCGAACGATCGTTTATCCGCCGTAATTACGTTTTTTACGTATTTACTAAACGTTGTTAATTTATTATTCTAATATATCTTGTTTTATACTTAAATTTTTAATTTATTAAAAAATAAAATAAATAATACCGCTTTAGGCAGTTTTAAAATAACTACTAGTTTTTTAAATTCTATTATATAAACTACGGTGTTTTTAGTTTATTTTAGCCGATGTAGTAGTTTTTTAATATATTCTGCTTTTTTTTTGTCGCCGAACAAGTTTTTTATATAATTTTCGAATCCGGAATATGTTACGAAGATTCCTTTGGTTTCTAGTTTTTGTTCGTTTTTTGTATTCTTTAAATAGTCTTTTAAAATTAGTTTAAACTATTCTAATATTATTTTTGTTAAAAATTACGCCGTTATTATAATTTTTTTAACGTTTATATTAATAATACCGGTATATTAACTTATATATAAACGTGTTTAAATAAAAAACGATTTAACGTCCGTAGTTTTATTATAAGTTTTAAAAAATATAAGTTTAAATTTTTTAATATTTATTATATTTATATTAAATGTTCGTATTATCGGTAGTAATATTTATTTTAATTATTTACCTGTTAATCTAAATAAAACTATTATGTTTTATTATAGTAGTACTAGTTTTTTAATTGTTTAAATACTATAATCGTAAGTCGATTTTTTATAAGTTTATATATTAAAATCGACAAAGAGTTCTTTTTCTTTTTTAAATTCTTTTTCGTTTAAATTTTCGTTATTAAAATCGTTATTAAAATCGTTATTATTTAAGTTTTTTAAAGCTTTTTTTATAAACTCGTTGTTTAAAAATAGTTGTTATTTTATTTAGAGTTTAAAAACTAAGAGTATAATATTTAGATTTATTACTACAATCGTATTTTTAGTTTGTTTTTATAATTGTTTTACTATAAAAGTATTTGTTGTTATTTATTCTATTATTTCTTATTTTCTAATCTTAGGTCTTATAACCTATAAGTAAGTTTTTTAAAATATCCGCCTGTTAGTTTTTCGTAACTAAAGTATCTTTTAAATATACTTCCTAAAATCTTTTTTTTTATAATTTTTTATTATTAGGACTTCTTTATACCGATATCCGTTTACTCGTATTAAGTTTTATTAATTAAAAAACTATTAAAATATAACGGACCTTTTATACAACAATATAAAAAAACGTACGGGGTTTTAATTTATAAGTAATAATAAGATCTTTAGTAAATATCCGTTGGGAAGTTTTTAAAATACTCCCTGTTATTATATAATAAAAACAATTAATTTTAAGTAAAGAATATATTACTTTAGTAAAAACTATAAGTTAAATTAATAACTACCGAATAAAAACGAGTAACTAAATATAAAAAGAATTTTAAAACTATATATAGAATTTTTAATAACCGTAAGTTATAACTATTTTTTTATAATCTTAGATTAATTAAAATCTTTTTTTTTTTATAATTTTAAATCAATTAAGATCTTTTTTTTTTGTGATCTTAGATCAATTAAGATCCGTTTCCGGGGTTTAGCCGGGCTGCTTAGGTAATGTTGAATTATCCTTGTTACATTGTAACACAATCTTTTAAACCGCGTTTATTATTGTTTTTATAAATTTTATATTTAAAGTTATATTATATTTATATAAATCGTAATAAAACAAAATAATAATTGTTTTAATTTCGGTTAACATTTAATAATAAATATAAATTATCGTTTTATTATTAAATTCGTAATAATTAATACTTAGTATTTAATATACGCGTTATTTTTTTTTATTTAATTATATATTATATAAATTTATTAATATTATTAAATTTTTTTAATTTTTAACAGGTAAATAATTACTAACGTTATAATTAATTAAAATTAATATAAACAATCAACGTTTATTATTTTTATAAATAAATAATAAATTTATTAATTTTTTAATTTTTACTTTTGTTTTTTATACTTCCCGTTTTAATAATAAGATTTCTTTTCTAAGCTCGTAAAAATTAAAAATTATAACAATCTATTTTTTAATATTCCTATTAACTATTTATATATAAAATCTAAAGTCTAAAGCCCGAATTATTCTTTTTTTAATATTTACGTTATAATTTTTCGGGTATTAAAAAAAAATTTATATAAATCTAAAATTATAATATTATATTATTATTACCGAAAAATTAACGGATTATTATTAAAATAAATTATTCGAATTTTATTATCAATTTTTAATTTTTTTTTTTTTTATTTTAATAATTTCTATAGTACTAAAGCTTATACGGAATAATATATCATTTAGATATTATAAATATAGCTCAATTTAACCCGTTACAGTTTTTTTATTTAATTAATAAAATCGAAAACGAATATATAATTAAAATAATTTAAATTAACCCGCCGTACTTATATCGAAAGTAAAGATTTTAAAAATACGTTATATTAAACGATATTAAACTTTTTATAAAAATTAAATTTATAATTATATAATTAGTTATATATTTAGTAATTTTATTAATATAACTTGTTTATATTTTTTTTTACTTTTAATAATATATACGTTTATTTTTTTAAATCGAAATAATAAATTTGTAACTTTTTTTATCGTCTTTTTGTTAAATTTTATTATTTTATTTTTGTTTAAGTTAAAATATTAACGGGCCCGTCGGTAGTTTTTTTAATTTTTAACGTTATTATCCGTTAGTTTTGTTTTAATAATTTTACATACGTCGATATAATAACGATAAAATAAATATTAATAATATTATTATATTTTAACTAATTTTTTAGTTTAATTAAAACGGCTGTTTGCTTATGTAATTTTAAATCGTTAATAGTTTTAATTTAACGAAATTTTAAAATTTTATTATTTTTTATTTTAATTTTAACATATTTAGTAAAAAAAAACTACGTAAAAATAATACTCGTTTTAATATAAAAACTATATAAAAATATTTTTTTAATTTTTTTTTTATTTTTTATATAATTATATTTTTAAACTTTTTAAATAACAAATAAAATATAATGTAAAATTATTAAAATAAATATAAAAAAGCTAATTATATTCTATTTGTTAAAAAACCTAGTATTTACGAGCGGTAAAACCTTTTTTAAAAGCGGTTTTAACGTTTAATAAAAGTAATAAAAACGTTTTTAACGTTTTCGATTTTTACGACTTTTTGTTTTTTTATAACTCGGTAAAATAAGTTATAATTACGAAGTAGTTTTTAAATAACGTTATTTTATATTGTACTATTAAATAACGTATTATTTAATTATTCCGTTAAAACTTTTTATTATAAACTACTTAGTTATTACGGATAAATAAACTCGTTATATTAAAAGTTAAAATTAAATAAGTTTTTTTTTAACCCCGGGAAAATTAAATCGTTTAATAATAATTAACGAAGATTTATTATAATTATTTTTCCGCTGTTTTAAAAAATATAATCGGGTTAGATTTTTTTTAATAAATAAACCCGAAAAATAAAATTATAAAAATTTTTTTTTTTCGCGTTGTTAATATAAGTTAAAATAAATATTATTTCGTTTTTTTTAAATATTTTATCGAACGTTTTAATATAATTAACTTTATTATTCGGGAAATCCGACGTTAGTTATTATTAGTTTTTTTTAGTTAAAAATATAAACCCGAACAAATTTTTTATTTAAAAATTAAATTTAAAAAAATTATTAAAAAAAAAAGTAAATACGGGCTTATATAACGTTTAACGATTAATTTCGTTAGTTTTTTTTTTTTTAATATTAAAAAAACGGGTTGTTATTTTTAACGTTAACCGTAATAAAAATAGCCCGAAATAACCCGTTTTAATTTAAACGGGGATTATATATATATATAAAAAAAACGCTTTTATAAATTACTTATTTATAAAAAGCCGGCTTTCCGCGTTAAAACAGGTTTTTTTTATAATAACAATATTTTATATTTTAAAAATAAATATAATTTAGTTTTTTATATTATTATAAAACTTAATATCGAAATTTAAATAGTTTTAATAAGTTTTAATAAAATCGCGATAATAAATAATTTGTTTATAATACGTAAAATTTTATTTATTAAACGTTTTATACTCGGGCTATATAAGGTTATTTTCGAACAAATATTTTTTTCGATAATAGTTTTTAAATTTAAAAATAATATCGTATATATAGTTTAAATTAATCGAAATTATTATATTAATAATCGATATTATTAATAATAACTATTTTTAATAATTTAATATTAAAAAAATAATAAAAAGTTTAAATAAATATTATAAGTCGCGTTTTTTATTTTTATATTTGTTTATTTTTATTATTTTAAACTATTAATTTAATTTGTTTTTTAAACCTGGGTTTTAAATAATAACCTATATTTAGTTTATTAGTTGTTAATATTATAACCCGTTTTAAAAAATCCGTTATTTTTTAACGATTTTTATTATAAATTAATTATAATAATTGTTTTTAGTTATAAAATCTTATATCTGTTAATTTATATTTAATTTATTGTTTTTATTTTTACGATAATAATTATATATAAAATCTTTTTAATTAAACGATTATAATTTATTATTATAATCTTATATATAACTTATTATTATTAATTAAAAAATAAAGTTTTATATATATAACGATATAGTTATAATTTTATTTTTTTAATTTATTATATAAAACGGGGTTTTAATACTTTCGTATTATTACTTATATTACGTTATTTTTAACTATTTATAAATTATTTAAAATAAAAAATTAAAATAATATATATTTATTATTAAAATTTTACGAGTTAAACTTTTATTTATATAATAATAATAAATAACAACTTTATATTATAATTTATTATTTAAATAAAACAATATATTAAATCGTTATATTATTAATATATAATTATAACAAATTATTTTAAAACTTATAACGTTATAAACAAAATAAGTTTATTACCCGAAACTAATTATTTATCGCGTAAATCGTATATTTAAACCTAGTTTAATAATATATACCCGAAAAGTCCGTTTTTAATTTAATTTTAAAATAAAATCGTAAAAAGTAAAATACGCACGCGGTTAATTAAACTAATTTATATTATAAAAAAAAAAAGTTTCGTTTTAATATTAAAAAATTAATAAATTACGGTAATTTTGTTAATAATCGAGAACGCGGTTACGATATTATTATTATTATACGGTTAAATATATAAAATAATAACGGGGTAAGAATTATTAACCGCGGATTATAAAAAATAATAATATTTAAAAATAATCGGTTTAAAAATAAACTAAATATTCGTATTTTTTTACAAAATTAGCCTAATTAAAAATAAAACTATTATTATTAATAATCGTTTTAAAATATATAATATTAAATTAATAGTCGAAATATAAGTTATATTTTTTATAAAATCCGTTATATATTTAATAACGTTTATTATTTCGGTTTTTTAAAAAAAGTTTCCGGTATTATTCGAAACTTAAGAATAAAAGTAAACAAATTACGCCGAATAGTTTTTACGATAAATTAAATATTATAAAAACGTAAAAAAAAAAACAAAAACGAATTAGATAATATCTATTTTTCCGTTAAACGAACCGGGAAATAATAAAAAACTTATTATTATTAAGCTTATATAATATTTAATAAAAAAATAATACACGATTAATTATTACGTACGTTTTATAAATTATAATAACGTTTAATAATTTTAATTAAAAAACTAGTTATATTTAAAGAATTTTTATTAATTAACGTTTTCGAAAAATATAACCGGTTACGTTTACGTTACCGCGAAATAAAATACCCCCGTTATTAAATATATTACAAAGTTAAACACGTAGATAAAAAACGCGGCAGTTATTTTATAAGTTATATTAACCGCGGTTATTAATAAAAAAAAACATATATATTAATATAAAATTTTTATTTTTTATTTTAAATTAAAATATTATTATTATTAACGCTTGTTAAAAATTGACGCGTTTTTAAATAATATAATATAAAACAGGATTTAATAAACGTTTTAATTTAAAAAACCGGAATTATTTCCGAAAACAAAATAACCGATAAAATATAAAAATACGTTATAATTAACTAGTAAACAATTTTTTTATTTATATAACACGTGTTTTAATCGCGATAATAGTTTAAACAAAAAATAATTTCTTTTTAAGATTAAAAACTTGGGCTAAGATTTAAACACTCCCGAACGAGCCGATCGAATATATTTTACTACTAAATATTACAACATTTTTAACGTTTTCGATTAACGTTCGTAATTTAAACTAAATAAACGTTAATAAAAATATTAAAAAATACGTATATAATTTTTTTATAAAAAATAAAATTATTTGTTAAATTTATATTAGTTTTTTTATTATAATATATACTTGTATAAATAAAGTTAAATTAATTATAAACGGGATAAAAGAATTAATAAAAAAAATAAAATTAATAAATAATAAAACGTATAATAATTTCGATTAAGTTTTTCGTATAACGAACTAAATTTAATATACGGTCGATAAATTAAAAAAAAACATAAAAAGATTTTCGCGAATTATAATTTATTATTTAAAACTTATATTAAACTAATTTAAAAAAATAATTAATCGATAACCGATAAAACGTTATAATATATTCGTAATTCGTTTTTAATAAGTTTTTAAATTTTAACGTAAAAATTTTTTAAAAATTTAAACGTTATATAATAAACAAATAAAAAACTAAATATAACATGTTTATTTTATTATTTATAACCGGGAAAATATTATAAATAACGTTTATTAAAAAACGTAATAATTAAAAACTAATAAACCGAAATTTATATACGATATTTTTATTAACGTTAAAAAATATTTATAAAATTTTAACGCGTTAAAATTCGAAAATTAATAAACGAATTAAAAGTTTATATCGTTAAAATATTTATAAAAAAATCGGGGATATTATAATACGATAAGCTTTTTTCCGTTTTATTAATATTAAACACGACGTTTTTATTACTACTATTATAATAATATATATTATAACCTAGTTTAACCGTAGTTTTTTTAAATACGGAAATAATTACCGGTTAATACGAAAACTAAATTAAAACGTTTTAAAACGAAAATAACGTATTATAAGAACAAATCCGAAACTATAAACGAAAAAAGTTCGTAAATCGTTAAACAATTAAATTTTTTTTTATTAAAATAATTATTATTTTTAATAAATTAAATAATAAAAAAAAAATCGCGGATATTACCGAATGTATTAATATTATATTTAAAAAGTTCAAACGTTAAAAATAAAACCGTCCGAATAAACGTTATAATAACGTTAATAATATAACCGAAGTTAATAAAATAATTCGTATATATTATAATTTATAAATATAAAACTAAAAAAGTTTTATTTTAAATTTAAACTGTTTATATTACGTATTCCGATTAATTATAACTATCGCGTAATTAAATATTAATATAAAAAATCGTATAATTTTTTAAAATTTAAAATTTTATAAAAAAATTTCGAAATATATAATATTATCGGGTAAATTATAAAACGAAAAAAAAAACAAAATAGATTTTTAATTAATAATACGTTATAACTTTTTATTATTAAAACTTATATATAAATTTAAACTATAATTAAAATAACGTTATAAATCCGTTGTTTTTTTCGTTATTTTTTTTTATTTGTTTTATTTTTATAATATTTCGTTTTTTTTAAAAAACGTTAAAGTTAACTTTTTTTTATCCGAATACGGGATTTTTTTATTACTTGTTTAGTTTTTGTTTATAAAAAAATCCGATTTCGTTTTAATAAAACTTTCCGGTTTATTAATAAAGTTTTATTTTTTAACAGTTTGTTCGATATTTACGGTTTTAAAAACGCCCGTATTATTTTTTTTTATTATTTTAGTTTTAATATTGTTTTATTCGAAAAATTAGCTTTTTTAATTTATATTTTAAAATTTAAATCTAGTTTAACGAAACCGTACCGCGGCTATTACGTTAGTATCTCGGTTTCGATTTCGCTTTTTATTTGATTTTTATTATAAAACTGTTTTATATTTAAAAAATACTTATTCCGAAACCGTAAACCTTTAGTTATTATCCGATTTAAAACTTAGTTTTAATTTTTTTTTATATTTACGTTATATAATAAAAATCGGATTTTTTTTATTTTTAATTACGAGTTTTTTAATTTTAATAATATTTTATAATTTTCGAAGTTTTTTTCGTTTTATTTAAAATATAGTTTATATTAACCGTATATTTGTTTTAAAATTATTAGTTTATAATTTTATACGTTTTTTTTTTAAACGAGTTTAATTATTATCCGATTCGGGGTTTAATTTTAATTTTTTTTTATATTTACGTTATATAATAAAAATTAGATTTTTTCTATTTTTAATTACGAGTTTTTTAACTTTAGCGATATTTTATAATTTTCGAAGTTTTTTTCGTTTTATTTAAAATATAGTTTATATTAACTGTATATTTAATTTAAAACTATTAACTAGTAATTTTATATGTTTTTTTTTAAACGAAATATTAATAAGTTTTTAAGTTTTTTATTACCCGAATAATTCGTAAAATTAAATTTAAATTACGTTATAATAAAAAATATAGTTTTTTTAAATATTTGTTTTTAAAATTTACTTAGTTTTTTTTTTAATTTATAACATTTTATTAAATAAATTATTAATTTTACGTTAGTTTTAAATTCGGGGTAATCGTAGTTTAAAATTATAATTCCGTTTTAAAAAAAACTTTTATTATTAATATTATTAAAAATTAAAACTATATTTTTTATTTTATTAAATCTAGTTATATTTTTTATAAAATTTAAAAAAACTAGTTTTTTTAATAAAAAGAGAAAAATTAATAAACGCCGAACTAACCGATCGGGGATTTAAAATATAAATAAAATATTTTAGGCGATTGCCCGAGTTTTTCGGCCTATTAAACCGCGTTTTGTTTTAATTAATCTGTTTTTTTTAAGTTTTTTTTTAATTCCGTTTTTTTAAAAACAATAAAGATTTATATAAATATTATCCCGGGAAAAAAAATACGGTAAAAAATAAAAAAACGTTATAAAAATATTATACGATATTTTACGAAGTTTTTTACGTTTTAAAAATAATAGCTAATATTTCGGCTGTTAAAAGTGTTTTTTTTAAACTTGATATTTTAAAAAAAATAACTAATACTTCGGTTGTTGTAAAAAGTACTTTTTTTAAACCTGATATTTTAAAAAAAATAACTAATGTTTTAATTATTATAAAAAATGTTTTTTTTAAACTTAATATTTTAAAAAAATAACTAATATTTCGGCCGTTATAAAAAGTGTTTTTTTTAAACCTAACATTTTAAAAGAAATAATTAATACTTCGGCCGTTATAAAAAGTGTTTTTTTTAAACCTAATATTCCGAAAAAAATAACCGATATTTAAAAAACGGGAGAGTTTTTTATTAATAATATTAAAACAAAAACAATTAATAAAAAAAAGTTAATAACGTAAAATAATTTAAATAATATTTAAAAAAAAGCGGTTAATAGTTTTATTTAGTTAAATATAAAAAATAATATCGGGTAAATATTTAATTTGTTAATTTAATTTAAATTTTATAAAATAATTAAAACAGATCTATTATTATTTCGATAAATCGTTTTATAAAAAAAATACAAATATTATAAATATAATTTTACAAACATTTTATTTCGTTTAAAATATTATATTCGAAATAATAATAAAATAATATTTAAATTTTTTATATATTTAATAAAAAATTAAATTTAACGTTGTTTAAAAATACGTAAAAAAATAAAAAAAAACTTTTTCGGTAATTATAATTTAAAAAAAACTTTTAATTTTTACCGCGTATTATACCTTCGATTAACCTCGCGTTTTAAATTTTTTAATTATAAGTTTTTTTTACCGCTTAAAAGTTTTTAAAATTTTCCGTATCTACGTAAAAATAGAAGTACTTTTAATTTTAATCCTGTAAAAAATAAAAAAACGATAAGTTTTTATAATATAAACGAAATACCGGAATAAAACTTTATAATATTAATATACGACTTTAATACTGAAAATAAAAATATTAAATAAAAAAAACCCGTTATTAGAATAATAGAATTTATTGTTTAACGTTTTTTAAATGTTTTTTTTTTTAGTTTTATAAACTTTAAAAAAAAATATTTTAATTTTATATAAAGTATATCTAAATAAAACAAAAAAACTTTCGGAAATAGAAAAAAATAAATCGAAAACGTTTAAAAAAAAAAAATTCTAACTTTTTTTAAAAATATAATAAAAAAAATATTATAATTATAAGTTATTTTTATACGGTTTAACGTAACAAGTATAAAAATTTAACAATATATATCGAAAGTTATATATAAACTAAAAAAAACAAAAAAATAAAAATTTAAACTCGGGGTATATTTATTATTAATTATAATCGAAAAACGATTTATATAGAAATTAACGAATTACGAAAAAAAGTTGAATAAAAACCGATTATAATTATTTTATAGTTTGATTTTTAAAAGAACTTATTTTTATTTAGTAATTTATTATGTTTTTTTTAAATTAAACTAAAAATATAAATAAAAAGATTTAATAAAACGGTTATAAAATCGAACTGTTTATTATTTTATACCGAAAAAATAAAAAATAAAATTCGTTTTATAAATAATAACAAAATTAATAATTTAAACTTTTAAATTTTTTAAATAAAAAAAAAACAACGTAATAAAATTATAAAATAAAAAGATTTATATTAAAACCGCGAAATTGTTTTACGCGTTTTTTTTAGTTTTATTAAACTGTTTATTAAGTTATAAAAACTATTTTAAAAAACCAAAAGCTATTATTACGAAAATTAAGTCTTTTTTTTAATTCTAGTTTTAACGCCCTAATATAAATAACTTAAAAAAAATTTACTATTTTTATACGTTTAACACAGCCGGGCTTTAACTCGTTATATTATTAAATATGTTTTGTTATAATTATTATAACGATTATATTAATAAGTTTTACTACGGGCGTAAAAATATAATAATCTAAGTTTAATTACGTAAAACTATCGGAAAAAATTACGTAACTAGATTTTCTTAATTTTATATTTCTAATTTTTAAAACGGTTAAAAACTAATTTTAATAAAACAACAACTAGGTTTTCCGATATTAGCGTTAAAATAAAATTCTTTTTTAACTCGGGGATTATTTATATTTTAATATTGTTTAAAGTTATAAAGTTAATAATAATTAAATAGTTTTAATATCGGATAACAATTATTTATATTATATTATTATAATAATAGAACCCGATGTATAAAAACGTATTATATTTGTAATTTTATAATTTAAACTTTTGTTTATACGAAAATAGTTATAACCCTAATTTACGTATATATACTATTTAAATTTAAAATTAGTTTATATAATAATTTAAAAAAAACAAAATAAAACCGGTTTATATAAAATGTTTATTTATAATAGTACTATTATATCCGAGCTAAAAATATAAACTACGATTTTAAAATAAATATTACGCGATATAACGAAAGTTATACCTTTTGTAAAAAACGTTCTCGCGAAATATAAAACTTAGGTTATAATTTAAACTACGTTATAATTTTTAACACGTATAATTATAACCGAGTTTATAATTAACGGGCCGAATAATATTATTATACGAAATAGTTTAAAATATTTTCTAGTTATAATAAAAATAATAACCGCGCGAGCTGGTTATATTAAACTATGTTTATTATTAATATTAAAAAATTTAAATTATTAATTAATAAATAAAATAATAATTTATATATTATAACCGGAAGTTTGTTACGCTTCCGTTTTTTAATTATTAATAAACTATTATAACGTAATTTAAAAATAAAAATTTAAATAAACGATAAAAACAAATTAAAAACGGAACGTTATAAAACGATCGTATTTTTTATTAAAATATCCGGTATAAATAAATTAAAAATAAACGTTATTTTAAAAAAGATTATTTTTATAATTTATTCGTTTTTTTTTTAAATTTAATTTTATTATTCGAAACCTATATTTTATTTATAACTATTAATTATTTATTAAATATTTAATACGAATAATATTTTTTAGTTAAATTTAAAACATTTGTCCGAAATATTAAATATTTTAAATATTTTTATTTAACCGAACCCGGAACCCGTTAAAAACAATCTTAAATCCGGCAAAAATACAAAAATCGATATAGATATAAATATTTTAAAAAACTAGCGTTTATAAATAAAATTTACTTACGAAATTATAACAAGCTTTTTTAATTAAAAGTTGAATTTATTTTATAATAGCCCCGAATAAGCTCGTTTATTTTTATAACAAAATTTAACTTTTTTTTAAAAAAATACGGTTAAAAACTACTTATAAAAATTTATAATTCCTAATATAAACTATTATTTAAACTAAAAAATAAACTAACCGTATTTTAAACGAAAAAGTTATTATAATAATAATACGGATTAGTTTTTTATTTTACCCGTATTAATAAAAAAATAAAAAGTTTATATAAATTTTTTAACCGGGGATATTAAAATTTCGTCGAAATAACATTTTAAAATAAAAAATAATTTTTTTTAAAATATTCTTACGTTTAAAATTAATAAATAATATAATATTTTAATTTAAATTATTATTTATATAACGCGTATTAAATCGAAATACGGGTTTATTTTTATAAATATAAAAATAATAACGTTTAAAATCTTTTGTTAAATTACGGAAAAAAACTTAATTATAGATTATACTCGGTAGTAAATTAGTTTTTTTATTATTAATTATTAAAAATAAATGTTTAAAATATCCGACGTTTTTATAACGTTTAATATTATAAGTTTATATAAAAATAATAACTCCGAAAATTAAGATTTTAATAAACCGGAATATATTATTACTTTATTTATTATAAATAAAAATCGTTTAATTATTAAACTCGTTTTTTAAGTTTTAATTAAAATATCGTTTTATAAAAATAATAATATTAACAGTTATTATCCCGATTTAAACAATTAACGGGCTAATTTTAAAAACGGGATTATTTATATTATATATAAAAGTACTAAAGCTGCCCTAGGACTAAATAACGTAGTTTAAAAACCCGGCCCAAGTTAACATAATATAGCGGGGGCAAATATAACTAACGTTTCCCGACTTACTATTATTACTTACTATTACTACTTATTTACTACTATTATTATTACTACTATTACTACTATTTATTACTTATTACTACTACTACTTATTATTACTATTATTAACTTAATAACTTTTAATATTTTAATTATTAATAATATTATACGTTTTATAAAAAGTATTAAAATATTATTTTTAATACTAGTTATAAAATAATTTAATAACCTATTTTTAAACTTTATTAAAGTTAATAGAAAGATTTTAACAAGTTAAATAAATAATTTAAATTAAATTAAACAATAAAATCGGTTAAATTAATTAAACAACCGGTTTTAAAATTTTAAATTAATTAAATATAATTAATAGCCGATTGTTTAACTTGTTTAATTTATAAAAAGCGTTAAATATAAAAGTTTACACGTTTTATATTTATTATTATATTTTTTATATTTTTTAATTAAAACTTGAATTATACGGCTTATTTATATTAATTATTTATTAAAAAGATAATTTTACGGGTTATTAGTAATAAACAAATAAAAAAACTTGTTTAATAAAATCGTAATACGAGGTAGTTTTTAGATATTTTCTCGTATTAAATATATATAATAAATTAAAATAAAAAGGTTTTTTTTTTTTTTTTTTTTACTTTTTTAAATATAATTATAATTATTTTAGATTTATAATATTTAATTTTAAATATTAAACTATTTTAAAATAATCTTAAACTTAAGTTTTAAATTTTAAAAACAAATATTTCGTTATATATATATTTATACCAAAAATATATAAATATAAATAAAAAAAATTATAATACAACTATTAAATATTAGTTATTTATTTTATACGGGTATATAAAACTAATTAAATTATATAATAAATAAATAATAAAATTAAAAAATAATTAAACAACGAAACGTTTTTATAAAAATATTTTAATAAAAAAGTTATAATATAAAAAAAACGCGGGTAATATAAAAAAGTATAAACAAATACAACTAAATGTAAAAAATTCGAAAACGAAATATAATATAGTTTTAAAATTAAATAAAAATTTAAACTTTATTTATAAAACATATATAACAAAGTTAAAAAATAATAATAATAAAAAATAATATTTTATATTAAAATATAATAAATTTAAACCCGGTAAAAAAAAATAATAATATATAAACAATATTTAAAAAAAAATATTATTTCCGTATTATAACTTTAATTTTAAAATATAAAATTATATATAATCTATTTAATTAAAATATATTTAAACGTTATATATAATATATTCCGGATTTTTTAATTCGAAAATATACCGAGTTTTTAATCGCGGTACAGGAATAATAAAACATTATATTTATTATTAAACAACAGGTTTTATAAAAATCTATAATATAAAACCCGATGCCCCAATTTTAATTAATATTTTTATATAAATATTTAAAAATATTTACATAGTTTAGTTAAAATCGGGGAATATATTTATTATTGTTTTATAATATATTTTTAGTATTTTTTTTATAACGTTGTACAATTTTTTTAAACGTCCGGATTTATTCGTTTTTTTAACTAATTTTATTATTCGAAAACAGATATTTATAAGTTTAAAAAAATAATTTAATAAACGTTAATAATTAAAATCGTTATAATAGTTTTATTAATATTTAAAAACTTATAACTTTTAAAAAATAAGTTCTATATTTGTTATAAAATAAATATATATATATATATAATAATTTTTATTACGTCCGAATATAATAAAAAAAAAAACTAATAATTTTATAAACGTAGTTTAACGTTTATTTATCCGTTTACGTTTATAAAATATACGTTTTAATATTTTTATATTTAAACAACGTATTTATACGTTTTCGTATATATTTATTATAATACTCGTGTTACGATATTTTAATTTCCGGCGGACTTTTATTTTTTTTTTAATTTTAATTATCGTTTCGAAAAAATCTAATAACCGTAAATATTAAAAATAAACTAATCGTTTAAATATATATATATTTTATCCCCCGTTATATAAAAACTTGTTTAAAAATTAAAATATAACTACGAAATAAAGATCCGAACTCGTAATATTATCGGGCGTTATAATTTCGCGGAACATTATAACCTATAATAGGATTATTTTTTTATAATTTTTAACAAAATTTTAAATTAAGTTTAAAGTAATAAATCTACGGGAAAAAAAAACAGTTTTTATTAATTTTATTTTCCGCCGTATTTTATAATATTTTATATATTTTATTAATTAATTATTTTTATTAAAAACAAAGTTTTAACGTTTTGTTTTTTAAAACAAAAATATATTAACAAACAATTATAAAATAATTTTAAAACTATATTATTAAATATTTTTGCGAACAAGTTATTTTATTATAAAAACTCGGGGTTATAAATTTATATTTAAAAAAAACGTAAAATAAAATTAATAAATTAACGGAATATTAAACGTTGTTTAAATATAAACCCGTATTTAAATATCGTTATTTAAAAAACGACAGTTTTAAAACCCGTATTTAAATTTATAAACTAGTAGCCCGGACTTTAGATCGTAAAATTTAAAATAATAATAAAAAAAAAACCCCGATTTTTAATTAATTATTTATTTTTAAAAAATATTAACTTTTATATAACTATTTAATAATATAATATATTTACGTAGTTTAATATTTTTTAATAGTCCGATTTTTTTAAAATAATTATTACGTTATTATTTTTTAAACTTCGTTTAATAAATAGATAAAATTAAATATTTAAATAAATAAACCGTAAGTTTTTAAATAAAAAAAATATTTAATTATTATAATTAAACGAAAAAATATATAAAAGTTTCGTTATTTTTAACTATATTAAACTAGTTTTAAAAACGTTAAAACGTTTCGGAATAAAAAAAATAATATTAAACCGTATTATTAAAAATATTAAATTATATAAAAATATCGTATTTTTAAAATCGTATATACGTTTCGAATTATTAAAATATTCGGAAAAATTCTCGTATACTCGGGCGTAAAATATAACGATATAAAAAAAAATAACTATTAAAAATTAAAACATGCCGAAATAAACATAATAATAAATATAACTTACCCGGAAAATAATAAATAATAAAAATATAATATACGATAAAAGTCGAACGTTTTATAATCCGATATTAAATATTTTATATTTTTTAATTTAAATATTATAATAATAATATAGTTTTAATAATAATAATAATATCGAATATACCGAGTTAATAAATAATATATATTTTAAAAACTAAACAGAAAAAATATTTTTAAAGTTTTAAACTTATAAATTAAACAGTAGAATATTTTTAAAATTTTAAACTTATAAATTAAATAATAGAATAATTTTTCCTGTTATTAGTTTACGTTTTAACCGGTTATTAATTATAAGTTATATTTTTTTATAATTTTTTAATATAAATACGTATTTTAAAACCGATTTTAAAAATAAAAAATACAATATATAGTAGTTATTATTATTAATATAATATTAAAAACATTTAAAATAATTTATTAATTAATAAATTAACAGATTAAATATAATAAAAATCGGTTATAAAATAATAATTTTAAAATTAAAAAATATTTAAGTTTTAAATATTAATTATTTTAATTAATTTTTAAACTACTTATAAACCGGGGTAATTATAATAAATAAAACTCGATAAAAAGCGTAAATAATAATAACGAGCTATTATAACTATTTATTTAACGGTAAAAAAAATCGGGTATAAAAAATATCGTTTATATTAGTTTTATTATTATAAAACTAAACTTTATACGTTTAATTTTTAAAGTTTTTAGTTGTTTAATTTATTTTTAACTAGTTAAAAAAATATAAATAATTAAAACGTTAGATTTATATTTTAACAAAAATATTAATAATAATACTAGAAGTAAAAACGGCGTAATATTTCTTAAAAATAATAATTATTAAATATAATAATAATATTATTATAATAATATTAAACTGTAAAAATAATTAACTAATTTATATAATAAAATATATTTATATAAAAGTTTTATATATAAAAGTTATATATATAAAAACTTTGTTTTTAAATAATAATAATAAAATAATTAAAATAATTATGTTAATAATAAATATAATTAAAAACGCGATAAATTTTAAATCCGGTATAACGTTTATAAATATAAAACGAATAATAAAAAACGCGAAAAAAAAACTAATTAAAAACGGCGTATTTATATCCCGTTTAAAATGTTAATATTTCGAAAATCGATTTTAAAATTAAATCTAAATATAAATTTAATTCAAATAAATTTTAACGTGTTTTTATCTTATCCCGTAAAATTACTTATTAAAACGTTAAATATTAAATAAAACCGAATTTAATTATTTTTTTTAATTTAATATAAATTATAAAATATAAAATTATTTGTTTATTATAAAATCTCAGAATTTAAAAAACTCGTTTTTTATTTTTATACGATAAATTTCTAAGTTTTATATACAAGTAAAAAGATAATAAATTTAACAACGGGTTTCTGTTCTAATAAACGTAACAATAAAAATAATATTAGTTAATATTAATATAAATAAAAATATATTTTAAATACGAACTGTTTAATTAAATAAATAATATTTTAAATTATTAAAATTAATAATTCGCGTTTAATATTTTATAATTATTTAAATATTGTTTAATTTTAATTATTTATTTATATTTTTTATTCCGATTTTACGTGTGTTTTATATATAAACGGAACTTTTACGTAATATATAATTTCTATATAAAGTTAATAATTATCGTATAAAACATTTTACGTTCGATTTAAAATAAATAATAAAAATAAATAATATACGTTATTTTTAAAGAAATTTATTTTATAACGAAAAAAAATTAAATGTTATATTTTTAATAATTAGAAAACTTTTAATATTTTAAATAAAAAATATACGAGTTATTTTGTAAAATATTTTAATTTATTATATAAAATATATTTAACTATTATTAACTTATATATCGTATTTTCGGGACTAATAATATTTATTAAATATAATATATATATAATACGGATTTTTAATATATTTAACGAACTAATTATATATTAAATTATTAAATATAACTTTTGTTTAAAAAATAAATTATATTAAGATTAGAAAATTTACACGAGTTAAAATATATATAATCGAATATCTTTTTATATAACTTATTAATAATATAGTTATAATAAAAGTTAAAATAATATTTAAATATATATAAACAAATTTATAAAATATATAAAAATTAAATATAATAAACATTATTAATAAAGTGTTATTATACGAGCGGGATTTTCGATATTTTAATTATTTTTTTTTTATATTATAAAAATTAAATAAAACTTAATATTAAACAAGAACCGAATATTTAAAATAAATCGTTAATTTTTATAAAACTCCCGTAAAATTTTAAAAAATTTAAACTAATTTTTTTCGAATATAATATAATTTAAAACAGTTTTTACAACTTTATTTAAATATTATTATAAATATACCTTTTTACCGTTGTTTTAAACGCTGTTTTTTTTATTTTTATTACGTTTAATAGATTTATATTAAAAATTATTATTAATATTTTTAAGTTTTATTAAAACTTATAATTTAAACTTATAAAAAGATTTTATATATATAATAACTTTTTATTTAAAAAGTTTATAAAATATTGTTTTTTTTAAATCGTTTTACACGTTTAATTAAAACAACTTTATTTTTTAAAATATAAATAACGGAGTTTTTATATATTTTTTTTTATTAAATTCGAAATTTCTTTTACGTTTTATATAAATATATATTAAATAAATTTTCCGTAAAAAAAAACAAATTTAATTTTATTTATCGTTATTTAGATTAAAAGTTCTATTACCGCGTAATTTTTCGCGGACTTCTAAGAACAAATTTAAATAATACTTTTTTTTTATTTTTTAATACTATATTATATCGGCTTATTTGTTTTATTTTAATAAGTTTAAAAAGTTTAATAAAATTAAAAACCGTATACGGACTAATATATAAAAACCGTAAGTTTTTTTTTAACTTTAACTAATAATAACGTTATTAATAATATATTTTTTCGAATTAAAATATCGTAATTATATAAAAAAACTACGATAAAAGTATTTTTAAATTAAATAATGTTGTTTTTTATAGTTTTTATATTTAACTCGGCTATTAATATTAATATTTATTCCGTAACTATTTATTAATAATAAATTTTAATTTATAACTTCGATTTTATTAAATTATTTAATAATAATATTTCTATAAATTATATATAACGTATTTAATTTATATTTTAATTTTTAGAATTATTTTTAATAATAATAAATAATTATTAATTATTTTTAAACAAAAAATTAAATTTTTCGTACTTTTAATAAATATCCGAAGTAATATTATATATAAAATATTTTTACGAATTAAGTTCGATAAAAAAACAATAATATTATTTTTAAACGTTTTTTATATTTTGTTTTATTATTATTATACCCCGTGTTATTTTATTATTATACCCCGTGTTATTTTATTATTATACCCCGTGTTATTTTATTTCTATTTAATTTTAATATATATTATTATATATTCCGACTATTTAATAACGTATTTAATATATAATTATTAATATTTTAATATATTTTATTTTTATTATTTTTAAATTTAATAAAAGTTTTTTTTATTACTTATTATATATTTTATATGTTTAATTTACCCGGTTCGTATTAATTAAAACTAGTATTTAATTTAACGGTTTTTTATTTATTATTATTACTAAAAACTAAATATTTTTTTTTTATTTTTAGTAATTATTAATAATTATAATATACGTATTTTTTTACGTTTTTAATTAAAAAACTTTATAAATTAAAAACTTTTAAAACCGTTTAAATAAAAACGACCTACGTATTAAACTATTATATTTAATTAATTTTAATTTTTTAAATTTATAAAAACTACTAATAATTTAAAATAAAATACGATAAAAATAAACTTTATAAAAATTACGAAAAAAAAAACAAAAATATAAATATTTCGGATTAATAATAAAAAAATAAATTAAAAAGTTTTATTATAAAATATCGGCCGTTAATATTATTATAAAAAAACTTTAATAAATATTATTTTTTATTAAAAAATCGACTTTTTTAAAAAATTATTAAAAAAAATAATATTTAATAAGCCGCCGAGTAATAAATATATAAAAACCGAACTAAACGAACAAATAATATTTATCTAATTTTTAATATTTAACCGTATAACTCGTATTATTATATTATTAAAATAAGTTTCGATATAGAAACTAGTTATTAATTTATTAAAAAAAAAAAACATTTTTTTAATAAATAAATACTTAATTAATATAAAATAATAATTTAATATATTTTGTTTTTTCGGATATAATAAATTAAATAATTTAAATTTCGATTATTTTTATATTTAGTTTTATATAAAAAGTTTTAAAAAAATATATTAAATATATATCCGATAATTTTTTTTAACGATTTTAATTTTATAATCGAAACGTTTTTTAACTTTTAGTTCGAAATTACGATTATATAAAACGACGTATATATAAGTGTTAATAAAAAGAAAAAATACCCGAGTATTATTAATTATTATAATTATTACGTGATTTTAAATAAATTTAAACTATCGGGGTAAAATATAAACAACGTAGTTGTTTTACTTGTTATAATTTTCGGTAAATTTTGTTTTTATAATTATATAGTTTAAAAAAATACTCCGTAATTTTAATCGTATAATTTATTATTTTTTACTGAACCGGGAAAAGACGTTATAAAAAACGGTTCGGACAAATAAAACTTAAATATAATTTTTAAAATCGAATATTTTATTTTTATAATTAATATAATAAACAGTTAAATAAAAAACTATAATTTAAAACATATTTATACGTAGATTTTAACTAGTTTTTATTATAATTAGCTCGGATATGTTTTAAATAGTTCGTTTTATATTTATTTAACGAACTAAATAGTTTAAATTTTTTTAACCCCGTAAGTTATATTTTTTATATTTTTATATAATATATTTATTTATATTAATTAAAATTTTAAATCGTTTGTTTAAATTAAATAATTTTTCGAATAATAATAATTAATTTGTTTTAATTTTTTAAATATATATATAATTAAAAAAATACGTATACCGCGAAATATTTTACTTATAAACCGGAAATTAATAAACTTTATAATAACGTTTTAACCGAACTATTGTTATTTTTATCCGGGATATTATAATACGTAAATAACGTGGTTTATTTAAAAGCCGAGATTATAACACGTTAAAACGTTATTATTAATATTATTAAAAGTTATTTAACGTAGTTATTTTTCCAGAAATAATTAAATAACGTGGACGTTTATTTATTTAATTAAAATAAATATAATAATTACTATCGCACGGTTTTATATAATATTTAAAAAATATTAAATAAGTCGAAAACGACTTAAGTATTACTATTTTATATTTAAAATGTTAAAAACTTTTTTATTAAAAATATTCTTATTATATAAATACGTACAAAGTATTAAAACTTATAAGTTTTATTATATAAGCCGGTTTTTAATAATATATTAAACTATAATTAATTATAAACGTACGGAAAATTGCCAACTTTCGGAAATACTATTTTAAAAATCCAAACATTTATCGAAAATATAAAAATATTATATAATTTAAAAAAATACTAACTTTATATAATTATTAATATTTTTAAAACAAAATATTTATATATAACCGGTTTATTTTTTAAAATTATAACATTATATATTAATAAGTTTTTAATTAATAAAAAAACTTGTTAATATTAATAGTTTGTTCGAAAGATCTATTATTTTATAAATATATAATTATAGTAATATTAAAAGATTTATTTATATAAATAATTAATTTTTTCGAAACTTTTAATTATATTTTAAAAAAAAATTTAAAAAAAAAACGTTTTAATTAAACTTATAAAAAAACTAGCTTTATAAAAAAGATTTTTATTATATAACTTTTTATTATTATTTTAATATATTAATTAAAATATTTTATTTTAAAATAAAAAAACGTAAACGTTTAAAATAAAATAAAAAAATTTAACAATTAATATTTATATAGTTTTTTTTTATTATACAGATATTATTATATTTTAAACTATTTTAATAATTTTTACGATTAACGGGCTATTTATAATTTTCTAATTTTATTCGTATAATATAATAATTTCGGAATTAAATATTTTTATTTTATTAATACGCCGAATATATATTATAAAAATAACTTTATCGAAATTAAACTATTAATTATTACAAAATCGTATAATTAATTTTATTAGTTTTAAAATATTCCGGCCGGTAAAATTACCGAAAATCAACACCCGGAATTATCGCCCGGCTACTTTTTTATATTTTTGTATAATAATATAAAACTATAAAATAATTACCGGAATATTAGTTTCGTTATATATAATATTTAAATATTAACAATTTAACCTACGGATTATAAGTTAGAATTAACCCGGCTAATAATATTCGATAACGTTAATAATAATATTATTTTATTATAAACGTTTATTTAAATAAAACAAATAATTGTTAATAAAACTAATAATTAAAAATAAATTTTCGATTTTAACAAAAATTAATCTTTTTAAATTAATAAATTAATCTATATTCGTACGTATAAATATTAAAAAATAATTAATTTTACCGGCTTTTTTTATAAAGGTTTTTTTTATATAATTGTTTTAAAAAATTAAAAACGTAAAAAATCCTAACTTTATAATACTATTTTTATATTACGTAATATTTTTTATATTTTAACCTAATTATAGGATATAATTTACGCCGATAATTATAAATCCGTATATTATAAATATTTTAAAATATTAATCGTATTATATTAACTATTAATATATGTTTTATAAATCGTAATATTTATATTTTCGTTAACAAAAATATATATCGATAGTAATATTAAAAATTATAAATAATTAAATTAAAAATTAGTTAATTTTAATAATTATTCCCGAATTTCGAAAAAATATCGAACGAAAATATTTTTAATAACAAGTTTAAAATTAATACGAATACGTTCTTGTTTAATTTATAAATAAAATAATATATAAAAACTAGTTTTTATATTTAAACTTTTCCGCTCGGAATACGTTCGTATAAAACTTTTTATAAATACGTTTATATTTTTTTTTTTATTTTTATTATATAAATAATTCGAAATTAATTTATATTTTAATTTTATTTAGTAATAATAAAATAAATAAATTATTAAACCGTATATGTTTTAATAATATAAGTTACTATTTTATATAGTTTGGTTAAAATATTCGGGTAGTTAAATTTAACGAACAAGTTTTTAAAAATTTAAATATTTTTTATTAAAAGTAAATAAAAAAATTTTGTTTATTTAATAATTAGTTTTTCGTATAATAAAAGTTCTAATTATAATAATATAATTATTATATATTAAAACAAGTTAATAAAACAAAATTTTAAAAATTTTCGAAAAAAGAAAATTATTTTTTAATTATTCCGTATTTAAACTTAATAAATTTCGTTAAATATTTATTTATTATTTTAACCGAATATTATAAACGTTTAAAAAAATTTAAATATATTTAAAATATATTTATATAAAATATTATTAAAAAAAACAATTATATTATTTTTAAAAATTTTTATATAATATAATTAAGTTTATTTATTAAATTATTAATATTAGTTTTATATTTTATTTATTTATTTTATATATATTAAAATAGTTATAAAAAAAATAAAAATAACCGTCCGTATAATAATTATATATATAACATGTTTACGAAAACAATAATAACTTTAATTTTTTATAAAAGATTATATTAACGTATTAAATATTAAACTATAATAAAAATATTAAATTACGAAATATTATAATATTAAAAAATATTAAATTATATAAAAACGTTGTATTATTAAAAATACATTTTTAATTTTATAAACCGATTAAATTATATAAATAAAATCTAATATATTTAAAACAATTTAAATTTTATTAAATAAATTAAAATATTAAACTATTATTCGGTTTAAAAATATTTAATTTTTATTTAATATATACTTTTATTAAACTTATTAAATAAATATTAGTTACGTTTTTTTTTATTTTAGTTTTATAATTTTTTTTATATTTAATTATTCGTTTATAATTTTTTAATTATTAATTTTATAATAAGTTTTATTTATATAATTATTATTTAAACTTTTATTTTTATATAATAATAAAAACTTTTATAACTTGTTAATTATTTTATTATTATTTATAAATTAAAAACTTTTTAACGTATTATTTTTATATTTTTTAAATAATATAAAACAAGTTCGTTATATATTATAACCTCGTATATATTAACCGTTATTATTATTACGTTTAATATATAAACATACGTTCGTAATTTCGATTATTATAAAATCTATTGTTAATATTAAAACCGCGTCCGTTTTTGTTGTTCTACTATAGAAAAAAAACGAACTTTAGTTTTATTACTTATATACGATTATTGTTTTATAAAACACGATCCGCGAAATAAATAAAAACCGTATTTTATTTTCGCGCGTTATTAATCTACTATAGTTTTTATTATCGGTTAAAATATAAAATTATAATTAACAGTCGTTTATTATTATTTTTATAACGTATATATTAATTAATTAAAATTATTATAAAATATTAATATTTGTTATAAAACTAGTTTTTATATTAAAATTCGACGTATATATACAAGTTTTATATAATTTAAAAATAATTACGTATTATATAAAACATTTTATATAACAAAAGTTATATTATTACGTGTTTTATAATCTAAATATTAACTTTTTATATTAATATATTTAAATAACGATTTTATATTATAAACGAAAAGTTTTTAATAAATTATTATTTTTATTTAATAATTATTTTTAATTTTAGTAATTTATCGTAATTTTATTTATAATTCGCGATATTTGTTTTTTTTTATAAACTTATTTAATATAAATTTAATAACGTTAAAAAAAAAATAATATATCGTAAAAAATATTAGCTAATATATTATTACGGATTATAATTACGTTTATTATAATTTATATTATAAAATAATACGAAATAATACAAATAATAATAATATAAATATAAATATTAAAAAAATAAAAACTATTTATAAAATAAAAAATAATATCGGGTAATAAAATATAATAATAATTAAATATTAGTATTTATTATATTTTTAAAAAATTTTAAAGTTTATAATTTTACGTCCGGGTTATCGGGAATATTTATTAAATTAACGTATAATTAAATTTTTTTAATTTTTTTAAACCCGGGAAATATATTAAAACTATTAAAATATTCGTTATAAATTAGTTTTTTTTTAATTTAAACGATTTTATAATTAATTTAAAGTATTTTTTTTTTAAATATTAATCCTGGATTTTAATTCGAAATATTTCTTGTTATTATCGATTTTATTATTTAAAAACTAGTTTAAAAAATAATATTAATTAACGAAAAAAAAACCTCGGAATATAAAGTTTTTTAATAAAAATTAAAATAAATTTTAATTTAAATATAATAAATTTTTATTTTTTTTAAAAAAATCGTCGTTATAAATCTAGTTATAATATATATAAAGTTTGAAAATATTAAATATAAACGTAAAACTTTATTAAAAAAATCGGTTTTCGACGTAATATAAAATATTAAATCGTATTAAATATAATATAAATATTATAACAATATAAATATAAAATAATACGTTCGGATTATTTTATTTACGAAATATAATCTCGTGTGTTTTTATAACTAGATAAAAAATATTTTCGAAATTTCGAAATAGTTTCGAGTTTTTTAATAAATATAAAATATTAGTTTTAAATTTTAAACTTTAATTTTAAACGTTGTTATTCCGGTTTTAAATTATTTTTATAATTACGTTTTTTTTTTTATAAAATAAAAACGTATAATAATTCGCGATAACAATATAATACCTCGGTTTTATTTAACGTTTTTATATTTTTTTAATATAATTATATAATACGTTTAAAAACTTATTAATAAAAATATTAAAATCGTATAACGTATAATTAAATAAAATTTTATATGTTTTAATAAATATTATATCGATAGCGGGGAAGCGGGTGTACTAATAATTACTAGTTCCGAAAATCGGGTCGAATAATAATAAAATAAAAACTTTAATTATATTAAAAAAAATAAATACGTAAAAAGACTTAATATAATAAAATAATTATTAAAAAGTATTAAATCGATTAAAAATAGTAAAATAATAATAAAAACGCCCTGTTATTAGTACTTTATTAAAAACTTTCGAGTATTAATATTGGGAAATTAAAATTTAAATCTCCCGATTTTTAATATTTTTATTTTCGATCGTTATTTTATTTAATATATATTAGAAAAAAAATTAAATAAGTTTATAAATATTATTTATATTTTTTTAAATTTTTAAAATATTTTATTTAAATGTTTTCGAAAGCCGGAATTATATTATATAATATAATTATTATAAAATAAACTAAATAAATAAAAATAAATATATGTTTTAAAAACGTTAATAAACGATATTATAATAGTTTAAAAAAACTTTATATTTTATATTTTTATATCCGAACTAATATATAATATTTAAAAACTAATTTTTTTAAAACTAAATTTATTAAAAAATATTAAAACGTTAAAAAAAAATCGTAATATTTATTTAAAAACGTATAATATAAAACTATTAATATTTATTATTATTTATTATTTAAATTAGATTTTTTATTAAAAAACTACGTATTATTAATTTTAATATATTTAAATTCGACTATTTTAAATTTTTTATATATATTTTTAATTTTAATTACGAATTATTTTTAGTTAATAACGTAAATTTCGGGTTATTTAATAAATCGGAGTTTTTTATTATTTTTTTTTAAAAAAGCCCCGGGTTATATAATTATATAAAAACTTTTATTATTATAACACGTAATATTTAATATACCGGATAAAGTTTTATTAAAATCGCCGGTAAACGGAAATATTTAAATATAACTAACAAGTTTAATAATATTAGTTATTTTTTAAAAAAACAATTTATATTAACGTTATATATATTTTTATTTATGTTTTAAAATTTAAATAAACAAATAATTACTAACAACGTTTAATATCGCGTATAAAAATATTTAGATTTTTTCTTTTTATAAAATCGGGGTATTTTTTTAAAATATAATAATATATCCCGTTATTAATAATAATATATATTTTATTACAACTTACGACCGGATATATAACATGTGTTAACTAGCGTAAATAAACAATAAATAAAGTTAAAATAGTAGGTTTTTTTTAATCTGGTATTTCTTTTTTTTAAAATCAAAATAACAAAAAAAAAAAAAAAAAAAAACTAATAAATATAAAACGTTAAATAATACGTTATTAAAAAAATAAATTATTTAGTTTGTTATAAAATAACTATTAAAATATTAATAAAAAAACGATAAAATATTTTAAAAATAAATATAACGCGACAATGTTAAATTATAATTATAAAAACGAACTAGTTCGTAATACTTTTATTTAAAACTTTTAGTTATTTTATTAAAAAATAAATATTAAATATTAAAAATTTAAACGTAATATAAATATTTAATTAATATAACTCGGGTTTTTTTATAAAAAGACAAAATAAAATTAAACGTTAAATTAAAATTTTCGTGTTTAATTATGACGGTTTTAGCCCGATAAAATAAAAACAACTAGAAATTATATAAAAATTAAACAAGTAATTATATTTTAATAAATTAAACAAATTAATTAAAAAATTATACTAACTTATAATTAATAATAAAAGTTTAATTACGATTTTAAAAAAATAATTTCGGTTATTTTTTATATAAAACTAATTTATTATTAAAAATCTAGTTTAATAAATTTTAACTAAAAAACTAATTATTATTATCGTTATTATTATAAATAATAAAAAATAACAACGTTATAATTAAAATAAGTTTAATTTTAATATAAATAATTATATTGTTATATTTATATAGTATTTTTATTAGTAAATATATAAGTATTTTTATTAAATTTTGTTAATTTAATTTTACAGCCGAGTTATTTTTAATTTAATATTATATATATTTTATAATTAATATGTCGTTTTTTTATTATCCGCGATTTAATTAGTTATACTTTATTAATATAAAATTACCTTTTTTTTATTTAATATTAAAACTTTTCGGGGGTCCTTAAGCGGGTTTTAAATAACTAGTTATATAATATAACTAATTATCGTTTGTTTTAATAAAATAAATATTACAAATATGTTTTTTATATAAAGTTATAATATATATTTCGTATTTTATTTATAAACTTAAAAACTTAATTAAATAATTTAAGAAATTATATAAATTTCCGGGAATAAAAATATTATAAACGGGCTTTTGTTGTTTTATTTAATAAATCGTGTTTGTATTTTTTTCGATTAATAAAAACGCGTTATTATACCCGTTTTTTTCCCGGTCGGTTATTTTTTTTTTTAAAAATATTATCTTCTTACCGGTAATACGTTATTACCCCCGTTTTTTTCCGCTAACTATTAATATAAATTGTTAATATTTATAATTTAAACTTAGTTTAACGTTAAAAAATTATATAATAAAATTAAAAAACGGGGTAAAAAGCTTGATTAATTATTACAAGATTTATATTAATTTTTATTTTTTAAAAAGAACTATATTACGCGTGCTATATATTAATTATTACACGTGTTATATTTTTACTTAATTCGTTTAATTTTTATTTTATAACTAAACTTTAATACGAAATTAAATAAAAGTTAAATTATAAAAACGTTATAAAAATATTACAATATTGTAGGTTAATTTTTTCGTATTTACTTACGAAATACGAAACTTATAAATAATTAAAAACAGTTTTATACGAAATAAATAAACAAGTTAACTAGTATTTAAAACCGTACGTATATTTAATTAAATATTAGTTATATTAATTATAAATATTTTTATTCGAAATTAATAATAGGTTAAATAATATTCCGTAATTTAGCCGTAAAAATAGCTATTATAAATAGTTAAATAATATTATCACGGTTATAAAACATTTATTTATAATATAAGAGTACTTTTAAATATTCGAATTTTTTATTTAAATTAAATTGTTAAATAAACTAAATAAAAATATAGTTTTTTAAAAAAAACGCGCGCGTACGTAAGATTTTCGTTAAACGAAACCCTAAATTATACGTAAACGTTCCGTAGTAGTTTATTTCGGTATTAAACGTTGTATTAAAACTTAAAATAATATTATTAAAATATATTTAAAAAATATATATTATTTTTTAAAAATCTAATTTTGTTATATAATTAAATAATAAAGTTAAAACTCGGAAATCGTATATTTAATTAATATAATATAATAAATAATCGTTAAAACCGTATTTGTTTTTTTATAACTTATAACTATTACGATCGTTAACGTTCGAAATTTATAATATAATTAAAAAGTTAACTATAAAATAAAAATAAAACGTTCCGAACTTTTTTTATAAACTTCTATTACGAAACTTTCGATTATTAACAACTTTACGAAAAGATTAATACGAAAAAAGTAGCTATATTTATTAAAAATATTAAAAAAAACGCTAATAAATATAGTATTAAAAAAAGTTAAAATAAACATAAATAAAAAAAAAAAAAACGTTTTTTCGCGATAAACAACTAGATTAAAATAAATTATATTTATAATAGATTATAAATCCCGTGTTATAACGGAATAATATAAAATTTCGATCTGTAATATATAAAATTATTTAATTATTTAAAGTTTTAAAATTAGTAATTTTTACGTATAAAAAATAACAAATCTCGTAATAACGTTTTTATTTTTAAAAATTTAAATAAACAAAAAAATAATAAATCGTATAACGGGTCTAATTAAACAAAAAAATAACAACTTTAATAACGGAGCTTTGTTTTAAAAATAATAATAAATATAATACGAGTTAACCAAAGTTTAAAAAATGTAAATCAGTAGTTTTACTAATTTTTTATTTAAAGTTTATTTAATTGTTTTTTGTTATTATTTCGGGGTTTAAAACAAAAGTAATAATAATATTTTATTATATATAAAGTTATTAAAAACTTTTAAAATTTACGTTTACGTTAATTAAAATTTTACGATTATAGTTCGTTAATAAATAAATATATTATAAAAAAAAATTATATAAATTAGTATTAATTATTATTTTAAACTTAAATTAAATAAATTTTTATATTAAAAAATTAATATGTTTTTTATATTAATTAATAAATGTTTAATATTTTAAAAAAGTTTTCCCGAGTTATAATTAAAATCCGGGGATATTTTATAATAATATAAACTATTTTAATATAACTTTTCCCGAAATTATAAATTAAAAATTAATTATTTTTAACTATTTAAATAAGTTAAATATTCGGAATATTTAATATACGTTTTGTTTTATTTTTTCGTATACGTTATTAAACGAGAAAACTTTGTATTTAAAACGTATAACGATAAATTTACTGTTCTCGTACAAGTAAAAAGAAACAAGTACTATATTTATAATAGTTCGGCAAATATAAAACTAGATATCCCGAGTTTTAATAATAGAAATATAATTTTTATAATATTAAGTTATTATTAATAAACTTTTTTTGTTGTTATAATTAGTATAAAAAGTAGAAAGTATAAAACGGGTTATTTATATAATAATATTTTTTTTTTCCGCGTTTAGATTTCTAACGTTAAAAATAAAATAATATATATAATAATAAAAACTAATATAACAAATATAATTATTAAATAAAAAATATAAAATAAATTAAAAAGTTTAGTTTATTTTAAATAAAGTTAAATTATAATCGTAATTAAAAATAATTTTATAATAATTTTTTTAAAAATAACCGTTAAATAACTGTTTTTTTTAATCGTTTTTCGTTTATTTAATATTATTTTTCGGTAAACTTTTTAATATACGAAATTTTGGAAAATAAATTAGATTTAAATTTATAACATATATTATAAAATGTTTATAATTATATTCAATCGAATAAAAAAATATATATCGGGAGTAAATAGTTTTTTAAAAACGGGAATAAAAAAAAGTAGAACAAAACTATAATAATAATATAAAAAAAAAAAGTTTATAATAACGTAAACTAATATAATTAACGATATAATATTAACGTTTTTAATAAAAATTTAATTTTTAATAATTTAAATATTATGTTATAACCTAACAAGAGGGGAATGGCCCGTTAGCAGGCCTAGCGCGGGGAATAGAAGAGTATACCTCGAAGGATATAATATTAAGGTATGTATCGGTCGGGGTATATAATTACGTAATAGTTTATTAACTTACGGTAATCTAGGTTTATTAGTTTACGGTAATCTAGGTTTATTAGTTTATAATAATCCAGGTTTACTAGTTTATAGTGATCCAGGTTTACTAACTTATAATAATTTAAAAAGAAATTAGTACGGAAAAAAGTAGTTAAAGTTTTTTTATATAAACATTTATTTATTTTTATATTTAATTACTCGTTTTTATTTTTTAGTTTTTAATTTAAAACTATAGT
>MU390421.1:0-43491 GCA_022578715.1 Nemania sp. FL0916
TTAAATAAATATTAAAAAATAAAAAAAAGTTTAATAACGTATTAATAATAATAAACCGATTAAAAAAAATATAAATAATATTTTATATTATAAAAACTATTACGAAAAACGCGGTATAAATATATTATAAAAAACTTTTCCGTGTTTTTAAAATTTTTATTTTTATAATTTCCGACCGCGGCCTTTAATTTATTTCCGTTTTTATAAACGAATTTAATAAAATTATAAAAATAAAACATATATTTATTTTATCCGAGTATTATAAAACTATAAAATAAACCGAAATTATAAACAAATATTTAAATTAACGATTTTAATTTTATATAAATTATTATTAAAATAATTAATTTAATAAATTATTTGTTATAAATTATATTTAAACGGTTTTTTTATACGATTCGATTAAATTGTTATTATATAAAATCGAAATAAAGTTTTTTATATTATTTTATTTTAATTAAAAAAATAAAACAGCGGAAAACGAATTAAAAAATATATTTTTTCGAAAACGTTTATTACGGGAAAAAATTTAAAACAAAATAATTAAGATTAAAAAATACGTTAATATAATTATTAAAACTATAAACCGATTTTAAAAACGTATAATAAATTAAATTAATTAAAATCGAAAAAAACTAAATTTTAATATAAAAGATTTCGTATTTATAATTAAAAAAAAGTAATTTTTTTTTTATTTTTTAATTTTAAAAAGCGGAACGCAAGAAGCCTTTCTACTTACTTCTTTTTATATAATAACGCTAAAGTTAATAAAACTAGTAATACGGACTTAATAAAAAAAAAGCAAATTTAAAAAATAAACCGCTTTTTTAATAAATTAAACTTTTTATTAATTTAATAATATTTTAAAATATTAAAAAAAAATTAAAATATATATATATTAAAAATGTTTTTATTATAATAAATAATTAATAAATATTATATTAATTAATTACGATTATATTTTAATAATTTTTTATTAAATTAAATTTTAAAAAAATTAAAAAAAAAAAGTTATACCGAGTAATAATAATAAATTTATAATAAAAAAAATCCGGGCTTTTAAGTTTTATTATTATAAGTTATAATATTAAATTAATTAAAAAAAATAAAAGGTTAATAATAAATAATATTCCGCGGTAAATTTTAAAAATAATATAAAGTTTATTAATAAGTTTTATAAAATAAATTTTAATATAACAGGATTATTAATACGTTTATAATAATAATTAAAAGTTATAAAAAAAATAAATTCGATAAAAATTATTTTAATAATAATTTTTTAATTGTTAAAAAAATAATTATTAAAAAGTGCTGTTATATATAACTTATTTTAAAAATATTTAATTAAAAATTAAAAGTTTAAACCGGTTTAAAAACGAGTTATTTATTTTTTTAAAAAAAAATAATTATAATAAATCGTTAATTTAATTATTAATTTAATTATTAAAATTAACCGTATTTATAAATTAAACCGGATTAAAATTAACAATTAAAAATAAAATAAATAAAAAAACAATAAACCGTTAATAAGTAAAAAAAATCTTATAAACTTGTAAATACTTTACGCGTTTAAATTACGTAACCTACTTCTTTCTTTTCTCCCTTAAGTTATTATTTTTATACGAAAATAAAGATCTTGTTAAAGGAGTTATTCTATAGCCTTACAAGTAACCCCTTTATAACAATTATACCGGGAATAAAAATAAAAATTTAATTATAAAAAAAAACTTGTTATAATTATTAATTCCGGAGCTTAAAAAATAAAAATATTATTTTAATTAATATATTATTTATTATTAGTTAAATTTTTAATTTTAATATATATATATAAAAAAGAACTATTTATTCGAGAATAATAATATATTATATTTTAAAAAAATATTATTAAAAGTTATATAATAACGTTGTTTTTTATAATATATAATAAAATATAATTAAAAAAGGTTAAATAAAAGGTTTTTAAACTCGTAAAAATGTTAATTTTTTAATAATTTATTATTTATATTAAAATTAATATACGAAATAAAAATATATAAAAAAAATATATTAATTTACGTAAAAAAACTTATTAAATTTAAAAATATAATTATTTTAATATAAATTTTACAAAACGTAATATTATTAATAAAAATAATTATTAATAATAAAAATAATTAATTAATTAATAAAAATAAATAAATAATAATAAAGTTAAAAAAATTATAAATTAATTAAATTAATAAAAAATTAAATTTATATATAATTTATATAATAATTACGTTAAAAACTTATTAATTTTAAATATATAATTATTTTTACGTAAATTTTAACACGTAGTATTATTAATAAATTAATCGATTAAAAATAATTTAATTAATTAAAAATAATTTAATTAATTAAAAATAATTTAATCGGTTAAAAATAAATATAAATAAGTAAATATATATAAATAAGTTTAAAAACGTTACGAATTAATTAATTAAATTAATAATAAATTAAATTTATATATAGTTTATATAATAATAATATTAAAAATTTATTAAATTTAAATATATAATTATTTTAATATAAAACGCGAAACGCGTAATATTATAAACAAATAAATTAATTAATTAATAATAAAAATAATTAAATAATATTAATAATAAAAATAATTAAAAGTTAATAAAAAGTTAAATTTATATATAATTTATATAATAATTATATTAAAAATTTATTAAATTTAAATATATAATTATTTTAATATAAAATATAAAACGTATAATATTATAATTAAAAATAATTTAAAAAATAATAATTTAAAATAAAGTTATAAATATTACGAATTAATTAATTTAATTATTTAAAAACCGAATTTATATAAAATATATATAATTATAAAATTAAAAACTTATTAAATTCGATTATTACGTATTTATAATTTTATTTATAATATACGTAATATTATAAATAAAAAAAAATAAAAAGTAATAAAAAAAATAATTTATTAAAATATATTTATTAACGTTATTATAATTTAATTAACGTTATTATAATTTAATTAACGTTATAATAAAAATAATATTATTAAATAATTTTAATTAAATTAAATATAAAATTATTAATAATTTAATATTTTTTATAAAATATACAAGTTTATTAATAATAAATAATTAATTAAAAATTATTAAAATTTTTAATTAAAATAAAATTAATAATTTAATTAAAAAGTTTAACAAGTTAATATTAATTAAAAACGAGCTTTAATTAATTAAATATAATAAATTTAATAATAAATACGTTTATAAATAAATTAATAATTATTTTTTTAAACTAACTTTTCGAAAACATTTATTAATTAAATTATTAAATTTAATATTAAAATTTATTTATAAACTAATTATAATTATTTATAATTAATTATAAATAATTAAATTAAATAAAACGTTATAAATTAACTTGTTAATTATTGTTAAAAATTTAATTAGTTTAACTTAACAAGTTTACTTGCAAGTTAAGTTAAATAATACTTGACTTAAGGGAAGCGCTGCATATACTTCGTACTCGACAAACGAGGCCCATTCATTGTATTTGGTCGCTTCCATCATTGTATCTGTATCAACCACTACACTATGAGTTTCTGCACTGGACTGAGGTAACAATAAGTTGAAAGGCAGCATGGCGCGTTTGCGGCTTCGGCCATCGCAAATCGTCAGCTCGCGGCAGCCCATAGCTGAGAATGGAATCATGTTTCTAGCGCGCATCTCGCTGCTGTTGCAGCCATTGATCCTGCTATCGTGGCTTATATCGCCGACACTCGCCTACACAGCGCTTTCAGATGATTTTCTCAAACTCGTACCGTCTGGCGGCGACGATTTCGACATCGATAATGGCAAGTTACTGGCGCCGATTTTGATTCCGCGGGTGCCCGGGACGCCGGGCCAAGCTGCAGCGCAGGAGCACTTCGTCAACTTTTTCCGCGAGGCGCTCCCAAGCTGGAGTGTTGCGTGGTTCAACTCGACGGGGAAGACGCCCGTGACTGGGGATCGCCAAATTCCGTTCCAGAATCTACTGTTTAAACGCGAGCCGCCTTGGGTCCAGGAAGGTCAGAGCAACCTGCTTACGCTGGTCGCCCATTATGACAGCAAAATCACGCCGGAAGGCTTCATCGGGGCTACGGACAGCGCGGCGCCGTGTGCGATGCTCATGCACGTCGCTCGCAGCATTGATCACTTTCTTACGCAGAGGCACGACAAGATGGACGCGCTGGGCGCCGGGGGTACTGTTCCTGCGGACATGGGCATTCAGATTCTATTGCTGGATGGAGAGGAGGCGTTTAAAGACTGGTCAGCAACGGACTCGCTTTATGGCGCCAGGTAAGGTCTATCACCTCTTGCATTCTCATAATTATTATAATTGTCGAGACTGTTCTCAAATACACCGATTGATAGAACCTCAACTAACAAAACACGCAGGGCTCTCGCCGAACGCTGGGAAGGATCGCAGCATCCGGCTACCTCGATGTATAAAAACCCATTGGACCAAATTAGCATGTTCGTGCTGCTGGACCTTCTCGGAGCCGCGAATCCCACGGTGCGGTCGTCTTTCTTACCGACGCACTGGGCGTACCGCGCCGTTGCCAACATCGAGCAGCGGATGCGAGGGCTCGGGTTGCTGGAGTCTAAACCTGACGAACCGTTTCTACCAGATGCGCAGAAAAATTCTTTGAGCTTTGGCCGCGGTTCCATTGAGGACGATCATCTGCCCTTCATGCATCGCGGCGTGCCGATACTGCACCTGATCGCGAACCCGTTTCCGACAGTTTGGCATACTATGGACGACGACGGCGCGCACCTCGACCTCCCCACGGTTCGCGATTGGGCGCGTATCGTAACGGCTTTTGCGTTGGAGTGGATGGATCTGATGGACGTCGAACCCAAAGACGGGCCCAAAGACGGGGCTCCTGCGAGGAATTGAGCGAGTGCTACAGTCAAGAAGCTCTATTTCCCACGTCGTGTTAATGTTGCCGTCACGTGGTTTTATGTTTTCTATTTCAATAATCATGAGCCAGCGATATTTTGGTCATATACGGATACAATAACAGGGTGGCGTCTACGGCAATTAACATGTATATATGTACATATTCAGAGTGATGGGACTCTTGGCCTTGTGTTACCTTCCCCTTTTCCCCTTGTTGAATTTGCCGCATGCTTGAGCGGGTGTGAGAAAATGACAACTGGTCAGGGTAGCCCTGCCATCATCTGTGAAACATCACGTACAGCATACAGCATGATGCAGGATAATTGAAGCATCTTAAACGACCACTTCGGTCAGAATTCTTCAAGAGAATACAGCAGATATGATAAAGCATCCGTTCTCACTAAACGTCATGTTACGTACTACAACATATTATTTATGCCAGTGATATTCAACACTGCTGACTCGTTCGTAATATCTGGGGCATCTGATTCATGTCAGATACGTACGTTGCGTGCTTGCGCGTCTTTTTGGGATTTGGCCACTTACAGTGGGCTAAACGCTCCCACCTTCTTGGGTACGGAGCTTGGGTATTGTAGAACTGTAGCAACCGCCCGCTATGTTAAAATTATACGTTGTCCCAATCAAATTGAAGAAAATGTCGGTATGAATTAGGTCTGGATATACTCCCTGTGGTCTTGGGTGCATGTACTTCGTACACTCCCTACTACTTAGAATGTTCTGTAAGGAAAGAACGTATGCGTACGTATTGCCGCTTTCTTACTTCTGTGCCAAGCCAGTTGTGGCGTCCTTTTATTCGTTACTTACCTCACTGGGTAAGGGACCTTAGGTACAGTTCTTGTTTCAATAAATACCCTACCGCGTTACCTCAAGACTAACCTTACTTCTCAGCATTAGTTATCCTCGGCTCGTATCTAGAGTTAGGTCGGAAGAGAGGCAATCTCGCGAGGCAGGTTGGACGTACACCGCATTGCATTCACTGCCTGGACACAGTAGATCGAACTCGCACCAAGATTCCAAGAATCCCAAGAATCCCAAGAATCCAAGATTTTTGGCGGGACACGCAACCCACGACGAACAACGACAAGAAGGGGAATGAACGAGCCGCGCTATTCCAAATCGACGGCCGAGCCCCGCCAAGCCTAACATTACGTTTTGTCCGCTCCAGGTGCTCTTTCCAGCGTAAAAAGGTTAATTGAGTGCACGCTCTACACCACAAGTGCGCTAGCGCTAAGCTGCATTGCCAGCCAGCAGGGCGAGCTTGGCTGCTTGGCTTGCTTTCTCCCCTCCCAACCTCATCGTCGTCTGCGAATCCGTCCATCCCATCCATCTATCTAATCCACCCACACACCCACCCTATCACGTACACGCATCCATCCCTTTTTCGCATCTCTCCTACTGTGCGCTCCTTCGTTTGATTTATTTCCTACCTCCCTCGCTCAGCTGCCGACCCGGCCTTGCGATATCGCGACCTCACGACCCCGGCACGTTCCCGACCGCCTCGCCCGCTCTGGTGATCTCACACTTGCCAGAGGCTACGCCACGCCGCGTCGCATCGCATCGCATCGCATCATCCGTCTGACGTTTCTTGTCTAACGGGTTCTGGTCCGGCCTGGTCCAATCCGCACTGAGCCAATCCGAGTCAATCGCAGCGTCCACCCATTCTAACCACCTGACCACCACCGCGCCCGACCTCCTCAACCACGGACACTCCCACCTCGGTGGATTGCGCATTCAATCGCGCCAGCCTACCAACCTGTCGGCTGTCATATCGCCCACTTTTGCATCCCCCCCAGGACGTGCGAACGTGTGCCCCTATCTAGTCCTGTCTTTTCTATCTCTCTTTCGGCTTTCTATCACCCTCTCCAGACAACACCGGCAAGATGTCGAAGGTAATGCGAAGCGTCAAAAATGTGACAAAGGGGTACTCCACCTGTCAGGTCAAAGTTCGCGATGGTTCGTTCGCCCACGCCTCCCTTCCTCACAATCGCCTACCACAAACACGACGACAGAGTATGCTAATTGCCCATTTTTATGTTCACAGCGACAAGTAATGACCCATGGGGCCCAACTGGCACGCAAATGAGCGAGCTCGCTCAGATGACGTTCAACTCGTATGCTGCCATGACACTTGCCACTAGCGTTTGACCCGCTTCGTCTAACAGATCCACAGATCCAACGAGTTCTACGACATAGTTGACATGCTCGACAAGCGACTCAACGACAAAGGCAAAAACTGGAGGCACGTGCTAAAGGCCCTCAAAGTTCTTGATTACTGTCTTCATGAGGGCTCCGAACTGGTGGTGACCTGGGCCCGAAAGAATATCTACATCATCAAGACACTGCGCGAGTTTGTATATGTCGACGAAGAGGGCCGGGACGTGGGTCAGAATGGTGGGTGGTTTTTGCTATGATTACACAATGCTACATACTAACAATGACAGTTCGTGTTGCGGCCAAGGAACTCACCGCCTTAATTCTCGACGACGAGCGGCTCCGCACCGAGCGGAGTGACAGGAAGACATGGAAGTCTCGAGTCACCGGCATCGAAGAGTTCGCTCCGGCCACGGTGCCCGCAGGCGCCCCGCGACACCAGCGCCCTCCCCGGCAGCAGTACAGCGACGAAGAGGACGCCGAGTACAAGCTCGCAATTGAAGCAAGCAAATACCAAGAGGAGGAGGATAGGAGGAAGCGTGAAGGACGCCAGTCCGGTGCCGGCGAGGACGATGATGATCTCGCCAAGGCTATCAAACTCAGCCGGGAGGAGGAAGAACGCCGGAAACGGGAATTGGAAGAGAGCAACGCCTCCTCCCTTTTCGACATGGCGGATTCTGCACCGAATACTCAGTCCCAGACCGCTGATCCAAATATGAGCTATCAGCAGGGTCATAGTGTTGATTGGCTTGGCAACCCGATCGCCACAGGTCAATATATGCAAACACAGCCGACGGGATTCGTGAACAACATGTATACCGGTCAGCCTAACGGTAACGGCTACTCAAACGGCTTTATCCAGCAACCGACCGGCGTATATGATCCTTATGGCCAGCAAAACCTTCAGCAAAACCTTTCACAGCAAAATCTTCCGCAGAATCTCCAGCAAGCCCCTCAGCAGGCATTTTCAATGCAGCCAACCGGTTACAACCCTTATGCGCAGCCATCGTTCCCGCCACAATCGACCTCATCGCCTGAGCCAGTCGCCCAGTCGGGGAGCAATAACCCCTGGGCAAGTAACAACAACAATCACCTTGGGGTCCAGTCGCCCCTACAACCCATGCAAACCGGCTCGAACAACCCATTCGCCTCGAACCTTGGTCGACCCCAAACCGCCAAACCCCCGACCCTACAGACTCTTAACAGTCTTCAGAGTCTTCCTGAGCAGAAGACACTCCAAACGTACACACCGCCTCCGCAACCTACATTCCAATCTCCCATACAGTCCCAGCCGCCATCTCAGCAGAAGCCGATGAATCCCCACGAGCAGAGGCTCAATGCTCTTCTCGCTAGCGGCGATGGAATGGATACTTTTGGCAATACGGGCGATCTACGAATTCCAGCGCAGCACACGGCACCAGGGACATTCGTCAACTCGGCCGGCGCTGGCGTGCAGAAACTGACTGCCGATGCTACTGGCAACAACCCGTTCTTGAGGACGCAATACACCGGGATGCCTCAAGTCTCATACAACCAGCAACAAATTCCAGCTGCTACTGGCCCCGCAATGATGGGAATGAACGGCTATGGAGCCGGCGGTAACCCATTTGCAGCCCGACCACAACAACAAAACAGCCAGGCGGGTCAGGACCTCATACAATTTTAATCTTCATAGCGTCATACGAGCTATCGGCCGGCTTCGTTTCTTTCTGCAGCCGGCCCACCAAGACTTCGCACGGCGCAGCCTGGATCTTCACAAACCCTTCAACTTTTGTGTTCTATATCGGCGGCAGGTTTCTCAGGAAGCACCATAGCTTCGGGCGACCTAATTTTTGACAAGTTATTTTCAATTGATACCTACGTACAACCGGCGGGGACTTCGTAGCAAAAGCCATACGAATTGCGGGGAAGCAGCAGTGAATAGACAAGGAGTGGCCGTGGTATATGCAGGAGAAGAGAGAGGATCCTACAGCCGGCCAGCACCGTCGCCAATCTACACCAATGGAGGTAATGCAAACTTCCTGGCCGGCCACCCTGTTATGTTATGTAAGGACTAGGGAAGAAAGGAGATAGATGAAATGCATCGTTCAGAGAGCTTCGTAGCTATCATGCGACAATCACAACGAGCTGGGTAGATGGCTGTCACCGCCTGATCACCCGTGTAGCCAAGAGGGATGGGATAGTGTGGTTGGTGTTGGGAGAGATGATAGAAGCAGTATTTTAGCTCCTATTTGAATTATAGTACTAGTACAAAAAGGGGAGTCACTTGTATATACAACGTTTAAAACTCATTCGGTGTTGACATCCGTCCTCCTATTGACACTTCGCTCCTGTGATCCCCCCCCTCTCTGTATGTCCATCCATCTCTTCCCCACGAGCGCTCTTCTGCCTTTCTCATTTGGCCTAGCGGACTCTCTCTGCGCGGTGCAAGAGGGTTTCTTGGCTCAGGGAAGTACCTGCAGACGGTCTCTCTATCCGCGGCTCGGTTGCGTAGAAGGCATTGGACGTGTCCTAAAGGAAACGCACGCCGGCTGTAGGTTGAATTGGCCCGGCAGAAGTGTCCTGGCGCGTCCAGCTGCTGCGGAAGCGGTGAGGTTATCTGTCTGGCTGGCGTTGTAGGAGCCATTGCAGGTTGTCATTGGCTCTAGTGCGCCGCTGTTTCGCTGTGCCCCATCTTTTCCTCTCTTGACATTTCGTAGCCGTGTCTTGTCTTGTCTGTCCTGTTGTGACGCTTTGCTTTCGCCCACAGACCACGGTACCGAAGAGGCACTTAAACGGAGTTGGCGTGGTGCTCTTGTCTCGTTCGTTACTATCCATCCCTCCCATCTATTCGAGGAGGTGGATCATATATCGCCTTGTCACCGATCGACAAAGATCCCGACAAACTCCTCGCGACTCACGCCCCCTCTCCCTTCAACATCGAACTGCTCGACCATGCTGCGGATCTCGTGATCAGGAACATCCTCGCCGAGCTCCTTGACCACGCCCCGCAGGTCGTCCACGGTGACCATGCCCTTCCCGCCCTTGTCGAACAGCAGAAACGTCTTGAGCAGCTCTTCCCTTGGGTCGCGCGCCGCGATGTATCCCGCCGCGACGGCCTGGAAGCCGTCGCGCGACAGCCGTAGGTCCACGACGCCTGGCGTTGATGCGGGGGCTGGCTGTCCAGTGATTGGGGGGAGCGGCGTCCACCCGGCTTTGGGACGCGCGCGGGATCGGAAGGCTGTTATTAGGTCTGGTCGGGATAGGCTGCTGAATCCGAGGGCTTGTAAGGCGTACCGGAATTCGGAAAAGTCGATGTGTTCGTCTTTGTTCATGTCGAAGAGCTGGAACTGTTGTGCGGTGCGCGTGTGTTAGCTACTTTCTCTTTCTCTCTCACTTTGGTGTACGAAGTATGTGCATGTGTGGGCACACTTACGCAGTCGTTGATCTCGCCCCTGTGCTCGTCGCTGATCTGGTCCCACGGGTCGGCGTGCTGGTCGGGGTTATTGCGCACGGCGGTGCTGAAGCGCGCGCCCGAGCGCGAGGCCCCGGGGCGATGTGTCGCGCTGTGCATCATGGGCGCGTCCGCGCCCCTGCTGCCCGTGCCCGCGAAGTCGTTTATACTGCCGCCCCCGGCGTAGTTGTTCCTCCCGGACGCCATCATCCCGGTATAATTCTACCCTGCGACTGCGCCTGCAAGCCCCAGTAGATCTGGACCTGAGTCGTTTAATTGGGAATCCTGCAATTGCGATTCGTCGTCCAATGGGCGCGGAGAGAGTCGGTGAGTGTGCTAGTGGTGGCTAGTATGTTCTGTCGGATTGCTGATTATGCAATGTAGCCCTGTTGATGATCTAATCGAGATGCAAAGGTGAATGACAGATTGTATAGTGCTATACAATGCTGTATGCGTATGGTATGGGACTATTACACAATGTGATAAAGGAGGGCGTTGGTTGAAGCCGGCGACGGCGCTACTACGTTCGCCGAACTACAACAACAAAGAAAGCACTGTTTTGGCTGGAATGCGAAAAAGGCCGATATCGTCAACAATGGGCCGGGTATCGTCGTCGTAGTAGGGCGTGTTCTGCAAAATCAAAACTGAGAAAAGCAATGGCCATAGCGGTGGACGACAGACAGGTTGGTAGTTTAGATGTTGCTGCAAGTGATGTTTTGACGCGACCCGGGTGGCCAGGGGGCAAGCAATTGTGTACGTGTGCGCTAGACAGGCTGGTTGGTATCGTGAAAGGCTGCACAATGGACTCACTTGCATGCGGCGCGTTTTTTTGCTGGGCAACCGGCGCAAGCTGCATTGGCGAGTGGCTGGGGTGGGTCCCGGCGCACGCGTCGGTGTTGCTGGTGCTCTATTCTGCTCTAGCTAAGGCCCAAGTCGCGTCTTGCACTCCCTAGGCCCAAGGAGGTACATGCCGAGGATATGCTGCCCTGTGCAGGCAGAACTTACAATAGGCAGGCATTAAGGCAAGTAGGTACTTCGTACTCCGTACCTGCTTTGCTTCATGCATGGAAATTCCACAGCATCATTGGACTGCTGCTTGAGGAAGCTTATTCGCTCCTACCGTAGTCGAATACACGTACTTAGTATAGGTGCCGAGTAGCTACATCGTTAGTAGGGATAGGATTGAAGTCAAACATGCAAAATAGAGGTCTCGCCGGCTTGCTGATTTCTGGAGGCTATTTGCGTTCGAGAAAACCTAGTATGTACGGAGTACTGAGTACCTTAACTGTCAAGATGCAGCTGGCGGATCTGAAGCAGCTGTCAATACTGTGTAACATGAATTTTCAATCCATGATCGAAGATGATCATTGGTGGGTAGGTGTTAGGCAGCAACCACCAAAATCTGCCTTGCTTAACAATCGCCCGCGGTAAAACTTTGCGTTGTGAGATGCGAAGGGTGGTGTATAAAAGATAGCTAGCCATCACTCATCGCTCATCGCTTGTCGTTATCCCTCTCACATTCGCATTTCTTCCTTTTTTTCCCAGGAACAGGACACGCATGCCCTGAATTGAACCACTGGTTGAGAAACATAGAAGAACGAGATCAATATTCACAGTGACTTCTTCAAGTTCTGTCCTATTTTCCTCTTTTGCAGTACGCATGCCGCTGAGTTGTGTCATTGGTTGATATTCATTACCAAATTGAATTCGCTGCTACTGTGTTTGTCTGCTTGCTCATTGGTGCATTGGTGACCATACTGCTATAAGTACCCCCTAGCAACAGCTCTATGACCATACTACCTACATAGTGGATTACAGTGCTGCCGAGTCGTAGCGTGCATGTTGTATACTGTGTGTGTACGGTGTGCGTAAGGTAGTACTCACCAGGCAAAAGCTACGAGAAAGCTTGGGCCACCTGTAGACCCATAATTATATGGTGGCCCATTGTTGCACCTTCCCCCACTGTCGCCCGCCAGTCAATCTGCCTGGAAATTTATTAGGTGGCCCGCACGGCGCCATCCACTTCTAGAAAAGCGGCCAGCCCCAGCCCCAAGCATCGTCTCTGTCGTCTACCCGTCTACTCCCTTACCTGCTTTGTATGTACCTACCTGGCCCTGTCGCGGGAATTCGCAAACAATCTGCTTCCTTCCCGAGAGCTCATTGACCTTGACCCGTCTGGCAGTTGTCACGTTCCTGCTGCAACTTCCAACCTTCCTTGCCTTGCAGCAACCACACTTTCCCTCACCCTTTCTCTCCATCTTCTCATTCCCATTCATTCTTTCGTCCTCTTCAATTCTAACTAGTTCGCTGATCTTTATTCGATCCTGTCTTGCCTCGACGCGCCTCCCTACTACTTAGGATTACCCATAGCGGCATAGCACCGCAGTCAATCCCGACAAAAAAAAGTTTACACCATACCATACCATCCCTCGCCTTTATCTGTTTCGCGTGGCAAATCAACACCACCCAACCCCATCGTCCCGAGCACACGGCCGCGCGCACATCCGGCCGCGACCGTCCACAACCACGACCACACCGTCGCATCCTCTATTCCATGTCGCCTTCGTCATAGCTGCGGCTATCCTCGTCGGCGAGCCATTACGCGTCAGACGCGCTCCCCCGGCAGCTGATTCCCGACTGCACATCTTCGACGGGCCAGAGCGATTCTGAGCACCATGTCGTTCGGCGGCTTCGGCAGCAACAGCGGCAGCGCCTTTGGCGCCAGTAACAACAATAATGCAGGTGGGTTTAGCGCCTTCGGCAACACTAATAACAATATTACGAATACAGGTATGTTTCTGGACTCCCTTCTCTCCATCCCCTTTCCCCGTTTGATCGTCAGCTAAATCATGACTCTGCAGGACTTCGTGCTAACACGAGTGATACCGCAGGCGGCTTCGGCTCCTCCGCTAATACGGGCGGCGGCCTCTTCGGTTCCGGAGGCGCATCATCGGGCTTCGGCTCGACTCCGAGCGGTACGTATTTTCCTGTTTTCCACAGGTGACCTACAAGTTCTGACTTCATAACCGTTATACTGACAAAACGGCACAGGAGGCGCATTTGGATCCTCAAGCAATACCAACGCATTTGGCGCCAAACCCTCAGCCTTTGGCACCACATCATCCGCGGGCGGCGGCTTGTTTGGTAGTTCTACAACCACGACCGCGAATAACAATACCGGTTTCGGCGGCTTCGGCAGTAACAACAATAATAATGCCTCGACGTCAAGCCCGTTCGGTGGCGGAAACACGTCGTCACTTTTCGGTGCCAGCGCCAACAAGCCGGCCTTTGGATCCACAACTGGCGGCACGACTGGTGGTATCTTTGGTGGCTCCGGAGCTAATACTAGCAACACCTCTGGCTTTGGCAGTTTTGGCGGTTCGACCTTGGTGAACAATCCCGCCAGCACTGCTTTAGGAGCTGTTGGCGACCCCCCTGGCACCGCCAACATGACTAATTTCCAGCCTTGGGTGGAAAAAGAGAGCAACACCAGTAACCCCAGTGGTCCTATGCTTCAGAACTCCTTTCAGAACATTGGATTTCTAGATGCCTATAAAAAATGGTCATGCGAAGAGCTGCGGCTTACAGATTACGCCGCCGGTCGTCGCCACGGTGGTGCTTCAGGAAGCAATACCTTCGGTGTTGGAACCGGCTTTGGCAGCTTCGGTGCTAATAATCAATCATCCACCTCAGGCTTTGGTAATACGGCTGCGAATACGACCAACAACGGTCTATTCGGCAATAATGCCTCGAGCGGGAACGCGTTCGGTCAAGCCAACACGGCCAATGCCGGTTTCGGCTCTAATAACAGCAGTGTATTTGGAAAACCTAACCCGACTGGCGGCCTATTTGGCAACAACACCACTAACAATACAACCCAAGCTGCTCCGTCTGGAGGGATTTTCGGAACCTCAGGAAACAGCTTTGGTGCCAATGCCGGCACGAGCTCTAATGCATTTGGCTCAGGCGGCAATACCAATAGTGGTGTGTTCGGAGGTAACAACCAAAGCAAACCAGGTTTTGGTTTTCCAAGCACTGGCACGAATGCTAGTGGATTTGGCAGCAATACCAATAATGCATTCGGCAATACAAATAACAATGCCAGCACAGGCGGTCTCTTTGGCGGCACGAACAACACAAACAACACTGGCGGAGGGTTGTTTGGAAGCGCCGGTCAACAAAATACGAGTGCATTTGGTGGCAACACCGGTGGCTTCGGTGCGCAAAACCAGCAACAGCAAGCCGGAGGGTTGTTTGGTAACCAACCGAAGCCAGCAGGTACAGGTCTATTTGGCAACGCCAACTCTGGCACCACCGGTGGAGCCTTTGGAGCTGCCACGAATAACACGAGCGGTTTTGGGAACACTGCAAATTCAGGGACCCTCTTTGGCAACAAACCTGCGGCAGGGCCCACCGGCGGACTCTTTGGCAATGCAGCGCCTACCCCCAACACTAACACAGGCGGTGGACTATTTGGCTCATTAGGAAACAATCAAAATCAATCACAACAGCCGCAACAGGGAGGCAGCATTTTCGGAGGCCTGAACCAGTCCCAGCAAAAACCCAATTTGTTTGGTGGGTCTACACAATCATCAGGTAGCCTCTTCGGAGGTCAGAACGCGCAACAGGCTGGTTCTGCTTTCGGATCCGTTGCGCAGCAGCCTCAGAATAGCACCATGGGCAGCTCTCTGTTCGGGACCTCCCAAGGGGCACAGTCAAATACGCCATCATTGACGGCAAGCATCAATGACCCTAGTGCTTTCGGTTCTCTGTTTCAGAACCTTGGCAGTAACGATGCCATCAGCGCCGGACCGCTTGCGACCCCAACAAATCGGAAACAATCCAAGCGGCCGTCCATCTTACCCTACTACAACTACAAGCTTAACCCCTCGTCGGCTTCACGCCTCGTTACGCCTCAGAAACGCGGTTATGGGTTCTCGTATAGTACATATGGAACACCGAATAGCCCTTCAAGTGTGGCCAGTACACCAGGTGGCATATCACAGAGTTTGCTAGGTGGAAGCCTATCTCGCAGCCTTGCCAAGAGTGTGTCGACTAGCAATTTGCGACGCAGCCTCAATGTTGAAGACAGTGTATTGGTACCTGGTGCTTTCTCGGCCAGTTCAGGAGCGAAGGGATACCATAACAGTGGCATAAAGAGGCTTGTTATCAACAAAGATCTCCGTAGTGATCTTTTCTCCACGCCGACCAAGGACAAACCAGCACCCGAAACCCCGAATACTGCTCGTAAATTGACTAAGCGAGTTAGCTTCGACACGACTAATGTGGAGGCCATCGAAGACGGTGTGGCCACAACGGCTTCCCCTAACTTAACACCAAGTGCAGAGGAGCTTGGATACATCAGACCCAGGATTACGAACGGCGTAACCGGGTCCAATTTACATACCGCCGCGTCAGTTCCTGAAATGGAACAAGTCAAGGGCAATGAGCTCGCGATTGTTCACGAGCATGAGACTGCATCCCCGCCGGTTCGCAAGCCAACTGCGCCTCGTGATGGCGAGCCAGGTAATTATTGGATGTCTCCCACCAGAGAAGAGATCCAGAACATGAACCGGGTACAGCGCCAAAATGTCGCAGATCTTACAGTGGGGCGTGAGAACGTCGGCTATGTTAGATTTAAGGTGCCTGTGGACCTTTCATCCATAGATCTTGATACTCTCTGCGACGGCATTGTCGTCTTAATGCCCCGCTCTGCCACTGTCTACCCCAATTCTGTCAAGAAGCCCCCGGTCGGCAAAGGCTTAAACGTACCATCCCTCATCAATCTAGAAAATGCCTTCCCTCGTGCTTCACGAACAGGCAAAGTCACATTGCTCTCCAAACACGTGGACCGCCTCCGGCAGATTCCAGACACCACATTTGAGAACTACAATGAAGCAACCGGCGAATGGACTTTTTCTGTTGAACACTTCACCACGTATGGTCTAGACGACAGCGATGATGAAGAAGATATGGCTCTAGAAACTTCGGCTAAGCCGTCGTCGAGCGCCAGACCCGCTTCTCCTGTTTATTCTGATCAAGACGAAAGCCCGGCTCAAGTGGGAAATCATCCCACTCTCCCAGGCGCGTTTGAACCAAATGAATACGACTATGACAACGATGAATTTGAGATGGCGGAGGTCAATGCACCCAGGCCGTCTTTTTTAGGTAGTCGCTCCGCGGGTTCTGCGTCAGAGGCACTTGTTCCCTTGGATCAAGCCAGCCAGGACGACGAATATGCAATGTCCGAGGTGGACGATGATGCGAGCAGTCACCTTGGACAACATCCCGCCGCGGAGCACGAAGACTCGTTGGATGGTACTCAATCGGATCCGGCTTATGAAACCCCTGCCGGTATCATGAGGGCAAGAATGCGTGCAATCAAGAGCTCGGCGACACCACTGAAAGTTCAGGTTGCAGCTGGAGACGATTGGATGGACATGCTCGGCAAGACGATAAGCCCTCAGAAACGCGATCGAGCACTGCTGAAGAGCGTCCGTGAGATGGATAATATCCGCTCAGCTCGAGACAGTACCCAGAGCGCGTCACCTGCGAAGAAAAGAATTGTCTCAGATAGCAAGGGTTTTGCGACAAGCATTGATCTGATGAATTCACTGTTTGAAAAGGCGAAGGCTCCCACGGAAAAATTTCAGGCCTCAGTTCGGCCACAAGGTGTCAAGGTCGGTTTTTAACCATGTTATCCTAGTCTTAGAGTGACGGTCGAGGAATACGATCTGTATCTATATTTCAACCGAACCCACGTATACTAATAAATTGACTTTCCTCTAGTGGCCATACAAACGTGTTACTAAAACCTTAGATGAAGGCAACATGGATTCCACAGATCGAATTTGGCATGATACCACAAGGCCCACATGGGGACCCGGTGGTACACTCATATTTTCTACTACACCAATCGCATCCGCCTTTGGTCGATCGGGTCGAATAACCGAGAAGAATGGCTTGATGACCATCATGAAGGGAGGTATTGTGTCCGAGACTCAAGACATTCGGATTGCCAAGTTTACGAATGAAGTGAGTTCAACCATCATCATGGGCATTGTGTTTGACAACTGCTAATTCGCCCGCTACACAGATGTCGGCAAGTGCCATACTTGCCCATTCCAGGTTGGCTCGAATTCATATCGTCGGCGGTATTCCAGCTGTGGAGCTAAATCCGAAGTTGACACTGAAGGACTTTTCTGCCACTTCCCCAGCCAAGAACTCGGCCGAAGAACACGAGCGCCTTGTATGGGAACTTGCCAGTGTTCTATTCGATGATATTAAGGTTCCGGCAGAACTGCAGACTGATCCAGAAGCTGCCGAGAAGCTTCGTCGCGAGAATCTGTCAAAATTCTGGGAATCTATGGTGGAAGACCGCACGAATAAAGCGGTTGCCATGGCGCGCACCCACGAGGAGAAAGCGTTGTCAGCGTTGTCCGGCCACCGTATAGCTGATGCATGCAAGCATCTTGTGGAAGGAAAGAATTTTCGCTTGGCCACACTGATCTCACTTGTTGGAACAGATGAGGGTATGAAGAAGGACATACGAGAGCAGATCCGAGAGTGGCAAGGTGCCAACGTCTTATCCGAATTCGAGCAGCCAATCCGAGCACTATACGAGATACTCAGTGGCAATGTGTGCGCGTGCGAAGGGACGAAAGGAGCCGATGTGGAAAATCGTACAGAGCCTTTCTTAATCTCGGAACGTTTTGGCCTCAACTGGCAGCAAGCCTTCGGCTTGCGGCTCTGGTACGCAGTCTCAATGGATGGCAGCATTGCTGAAGCATTCGAAAAATACAAGGACGACGTGGAGCAAGACAGGGAGCTTCGCCCTACCCCATGGTTTGTCCAGCATGGAATTCCCACTATTTGGGACGATCCCGCCAGAGAGAATCGAGAAGACCTTCTCTGGGGTCTCTTGAAGCTTTATTCTGACAATCAGGCCGATCTTGAAGCTGTTATTCGACCAGAAAATTCTCAATTATCCCCACTGGACTACCGCCTAAGCTGGCAATTAGGTCAGGCGCTCGTAGCCACAGGTCGGCTGTCCTTCACGAGAAATGCTGCAGAGAAAGCCGACGCAGCAACGATTGCTTTCGCCGCACAGTTAACAAATGAAGGCAGCTGGCTTGAAGCAGTGTTTGTCCTGTTACATCTTAGCGATGTCGATGCACGTATCAAGGCTATTCAAGACCATTTATGCCGACATGCTGCGCAGATCGGAAACGACGACTCGTCCGCATTCCGGAGACTTGCCATTGACTTGAAAATCCCCTTGCAATGGATGTGGCATGCGAAAGCACTCTTCATGCGAAGTGTTCGAAAGGACGCGACAGCCGAAGTTGAATGCTTATTGCGTGCTGGGTCATGGGCTGAAGCTCATCACACTTTCGTTAAGGAAGTTGGGCCAAGGACCGTCATTGAACGAAATTATAATGAGTTAGCCGCTGTTCTTGAGCAATTTGAGGGTCGGCACATGCATATCCCCGATTGGAACGTTGGTGGTCAGGTTTACAAAGATTTCCTCCAGCTCATGGCCTATCATCTCCGCGTCGAAACGCCTCCGCCGGCGATGGTCAACAGAATGCTCCAGGCTCTGCCCGCGATGCATGGTAACACGCCAGATGCAGGGGTAATGGAATACGCAGCTATCACAGAAATGTCTGCCATAATTGCCAAAATAGTGTCCAGTGCGGCCAAGGCTGACGATGTAAGACAACACATGCCATCCGCGATATCTGAGTAACTGACTGATTTTCTTTAGTCTGGTAAAGATCGAATTCTCAACCTACCCCTTACGGAGGACGTTCTCCTTAAACACTCTCGAGATTTGGCTTGGTCCCATTACAACACTATTATGGCAGGGCTATAGGATAGCTACTGGTAGGGGAGACGTTTTAGCTTGAGGAGGTATAGCAGCTTTATTGCAAGGTGCATATTTGTACGGTTCTGTATCCAGAAATCCCTATCCCGACCAGATGGAGTTCCGGACATATGATGGAAGAAGCAGGCAGATTGCAAGCTTTTAGGCAATGGGCAGACAGTGGAGCAGAACGCACCCTTGGTCTTAGGGGCGCTCACGGTCAACTTATAAGACCAAAGTAGATAGCATAAAAACACTTAATGCGTTCATCTTAATGGCCCGTCTATTATGGATGTGTGATATGTAACTTGCTATTTTTATTGTGATTCCAGTCTAACGCACGTAAGATATGTATGCACTAGCAAGTCAATCGATACCGTACGGCTTAATTGAGTGTCCCTCACGATGCCTGTGCTACTGCTCGAGCACATTCTTCTACGTGTCCAATTGCGCTTGGTTGAGCATCGCTTGCTTACATTACTAAATCTTCACACTCATCTATAGGATAATCAGCATTTAAATTCTATTCTTGATTGGAAACACCGTCATCATGAACTTCCCGCCACACTAATCACACCATTGTCACATAGCAAAGCAGAACGCTGTCGAGTTGAGCACTAAACAAACTGTTTATCAATGGTTATAAACATCGCCGAGCTCTAGACTTCCGCTCGGTGAAAATTATTTTATTTTGCATTCGATTATACATATTTCAGTTTCTACTCCGCCGGAGAATTTAGATATATCACGGAGTCTCTCAAGTGCAATCAAATTAGACGCCTGAAAGCGTACACGCGTTTATATAGACTATAAGCAGAGCGAAATTTATATTTAGGTGAATGAGTCAATGGTTAAGAAATGCTATATCGCGTTCAGCTAATGATTCCGGCGTCGAGGATGCAGCGCCGACTCAGTTCAAGCTTCGGAACTGCCTTAAGAATGTCCACGACACAGCTAAGTTTAGCCATATTACAAGGCCAATGGTTAGGAATTACGTAAATATAGGCTTCGGCTCTTCCAAATCTTGAAAGATCCAGCACAGGAAAATACGTAACTTTCTGTATCAGTATGCTAAACAAGGCTATAGGAACCTTGTGTTCGAGCCTTATTTAGGCAAGAGGAGCGGCAAACAAAACTAACAACAATTACTATTTAAAAATATTTTCATACGAATTAGATGCCTGGTATCAAAAAATTAACGCAAAGAGAGAGTTATCTTATTGTACACATAGCCTCATCTAAGAAATGGCGATACGCCTCTCTGGAGTCATCAGTAATATTGAAATTCAACGTCCTGCCTAATGATGATGATATGGAGCTTGGCTCCTGTCAGAATTCCTGCTAAAATCTGTATTTTAAGACAGGCACGCTACATCGCTGAAGTAGCTAAATCCGGATTCATCTCAGGCAGCCATGTAAAAAAAAGTAGCTATTGTCACGGTACATAGGTATTTAAGTGTGTGCGAGTAGTCAAGCGTCCGACTTGACAACGTTCTACTTTTGCCGTCAGGCAAGAAGAGTAGTATCGTGGTATAGTGTTGCACTCCTGTCCCGTAATAGCTATCAATATATGGACAAGAGGTATACAGGTGCGCCGCGATAGGAACTATCGCCAAATTCATTTATTCTTAGACCTTTGCATCCGGGTACTCGGCCGTTGAACAACAATCCACCATTAATACGCGGGGCTTCCTTCCTATCGGCGACTTGACCGCTGTCTTAGATCATTTCTCTTTGGCGGAAATCGCATTACTATGAGTATCAGTAACACATCCGGCCGCATAACTGTTGCAGCAGCTCAATGCCATGGAAGTATCGAAGTATACTCTCACCAGTGCCAAATGTCTCGGGGAGAAGGCAGTATTGGGAAACATTCCCTTGAACACTTATGTCACCTATGTCACAGGACTAGACAAATTGCTACAATGCATCTCCGTACGTTCTCGTACGGCCGTATATGCTGCGTAGCTTTCGAATCTTTTAGAAAGTCAGAGAAGGCGTTATTACGTGGCGGGGGTTGTTCTGCGTTAGGGAAAAGGGGGGTCTCGGACTCTCGGATTGGATTTGCGGTCTACGAAGATTGCTACTACTATATAACCGCAATTTTGTCGCGAACTTAGCTGCCCTCTAGAACGGGCTGCTAATATTATACGATATATACGAATTATTAGGGCCCTGTGTAGAAATAAGGAAATTTGTACCTACTTGGAATCAGTCTCACCGTGTGAGACGGCTTTCTTCCCAAGCAAACTGTGGAGGCCAATGCACGCTGTACTCTGCATAGTACGGTCTTTCCCCACCTTGTGTGTAACACAATATGAGTTAGTGTAGCGATTTCATTACACATCCAACCAAGAAGCTCCGCAACTTTAGACAGCTGTAATAGTGTAGTGGTTATCATTCTAGCCTTCCAAGCTTGAGACCGGCGTTCGATTCGCCGTTACAGCAATTTTAGCTTAATGTCGAACATTATCTTTTTTTCAAAAATTTCACATCCCCTTCCCCGAAAGCTTCTCTAAAGCCTATTAGTGTCCCGTATTTTTGCGACTGTGTGAGTATCCGCCTACCAACAACGATTGCAACTTTCTTTAACTCCACTCGCTCAACCCTCCGGCTGGCACTTCTCAGCTAATAAATTGCTGTGGCGTTTTATAGCGCAGCGAGCGATAGACTAGACTAAAGATGGACAATGCACGGCCCTCGAAATTCCGAGCAAAAGTACCGGCCTCTAGATAGTTTGCCCTACGGCCTTGTATGCATTTTCGGCAATTGATGGATCGAGTTGCTCTACCTATCGTTGCGGTAATACAGCAAACTATGTCGGCAGAGCGGGATCGAGCGAATTGGCAGATTTGCCTTCGACTTACACAATCGTCGATCTGCTCACAGACTCTCATGACTCTTACTATTGAGATTATGGTGGCGATTAGCCAGGTCGAGGCAAATCGACCCGTGCACACACCGGTGACCCGTGCCTCAAAGTTGGTACATTGTTGACACTAGGGACATTTGTATGAAGTAGCGATGCCAACAAATCAAAAAAGACCATAAATCAATTATGCATCTACTCAACTTAAATGCTACCTAGTACCCCTCCTGTTTGCGCTGACTGCATTCTGTATACGTGGTCTATGGTACGTGGTGCGCCACGAGTTGTTATCATTGCGTGTTCTCGTTTCTACTAAGAACGCGAAAAATCGCAAAGATATCTATTGTATGAAGTACTCCGTAATTAATTGCTCTATGAATATCTTGCCTATATGACGTATTCTTAGTAACTGAAGTACGAAGTACCGAACTAGCTAATAACCCGTCTGACCTCCCCCCCCCCCGGCCCCCGAGCCATATTGCGTTGCTTACCAAATAAGCCGAAGGGTGATAGATAACGCTGAGAATATGATTACTCAGAATTCAGCTATGTCGTCTCTCCTCCCTTGTCTTTCCCCCTGATCATTTTCTCCTCTCTTTATATATTGTTGCAGATAAGTGAAGCAACTTGAAACTAAAACATCGCTAATATAAATACGAGAGAACTCAACGGAAGACGCATTTGATGCATAACACGAATGGCGCGTAATCTGGGATAGATTGATGTCGACTAGGGCCGGGGGTGAGAGAGATGATGATAATGTCATTTTCGTACCTTGATAATAATAGTAATAATAGAAGTGATAATAATAATGAGGGGAAGAGGGATGAGGTGTGACGTGAAATTTGGAAAGATAAAAATGGAACAAAGAGACGAGATAAGATGAGTGAGGACTAGGGTTTGATTCTTAATCGCTAAAAAACATCAATCATGTCATGTCATGTTATATGTCAACTAGGTCAGTAATTACCTATGGGTGATCATGTACAATCTTACGTTCGTGTTTACATTCGTGTCACGGGGATCGGGTCAAGCCATTGGGGATTGCGGTGAATTATTGCTCTTTTCAGTTGTGCTGGTTCCTTCTAACACATCGCATTTGCATTTGCTTATGGGCTTCTGCTCTCTTCTGTGTTCTCATTCCTCTTTCCTCCTACCCATTAACGTAATTCAACTGAACTCGCAACTTCGACGTTGCTGGACAGATGAAGAAGACCCAGCTTCACAAGTACTAGAGAGAGTCATGGTATTTGTTGCCACTTTCCAGGATTCCCTAGCCCGGAAGAGGAAGAGTGAGTCCAACACGTCCTGTCTGTGTCTGCACTGCAATGACTCTCGTCTCGTGTGCGGTCCTAACGTTAGGTGTGGTTTGTAGCCGGTTGTACTCTCCCATATGCTCGAAGAAAATCAATGCACCGCTTGCTTGAGCACGGCGGTTGCGGTTGCACAACGTGAATCGTCTGACATGTGCTCTCTGGATACAGCCTCTGATAAGTTCCTCCCTCAATCTCGTGCAGGTGTACCGGTAGCGTGTGTGTGTGTAGTGGTTGTTGTCTTTCCTCTCATCTCAATTTCCTTCTGTCCTTTGCGGTTAGTCAAGATGTGTCCCTCAATATGAGTTTCTTCTCTCTTTCCCGGGCTTTCGTCTAGCCGTAAGCATAGTAGTAGGCTGGAATAGTAGGTTAGGTAGGGGGTAGGTAGTGTAGGACAATTAGGCAGTGACAATTAGGGATAGGCAGTGCCGCCCCGCCTTTCTGAGGGGCCGCAAAGCCATTATTAACACCGATCCAGTTTGCAGTCCATTCTTCTCTCGGCAGCCCAGGCAGCCCGGATAGGCAACAGTGTTGACAACTTCGTCCACTGGTACATTGTCCGGGGGCATTCGGTTCGCTTTTCCAGGCGAATCCCAGGTATTTAAATGCTCGACAGTTTGGAATCAACGAATACGTGACTTGCGAAACAATTAAACTCGACTGGAAATCCGATCCCGTGTAACGCATGCGTTGATGGAAAATCGCGCCTTTCTCCACATGTGACGAGTCGCCATCGACTGCTGTTTGTTGTGAACGGTCTGCACTCTCCATCTCTGTGTGTGTATTCGTGTGTATGTGCGCGCGCGCGAGTGACATGTGTTACTGTGCTATGAGGGATGGGTGCATCACGGTTGCACCAAAACAGCTCATATATGTGGATCACCTTTCCATCATAGTTTTGGACGGGCAGATGGGCGAATGTCTTTGCGGGTGGCGAGAAACAAACGACTGATCCACTGTTTCCCAGGACGGAAATAGAAGAGAGCCGATGGCGAAAAATGAAATTGAAATTGAAAAAGAAATGAAAAATCATTAAAGACACGAGACACAAGACACGAGACCGTGACGCGACGGTGCTGGACCAAGAGAGCAGAAGAGCAGAACATCAATGCCATAACCAGTCTGTACAACACCATACGTGCTGTGATGAGCAGAAACAAGCAGAATGCCATGGTCATGTCAACTCCATACGCCCTTCAAAGCATGAATCCGGTAGTGATCTTGATTAATACACAGATTCGAGCGGATAAGTCATTAAGTAAGTAGGTAGGCCGGCCGGCAAGTAGTGGTACTACTCTGCTCCCGTCTTTATGAATCACGCTACAATCGCTAAACCTTCCGACTTGCGAGAGGTGCTATTGCGGCTGCGGGGTTTTCTGATCTCTTGTTGTTGATTATTTCCCTGTGTTGGTAACTGGGCCCCAGCCTGAGCCAGAGACTGTGCCTTTGCTTGTGCCTGCGCAATAGCTTGCATATCATCGTGGTTGCCGTTCTCGGTTTCGAGGGCCGTGAAGATGTGTCGGCTCTTGTAGCCATTCTCCAACTCGATGTTAACGGTGGCATTCGGCGGCACCATGGGATGGTCTAGATCCCATCCCGCGCGGCGGCAGAGTTCGGCCACAACGACATCACAGTCGCCCAAGAGATCGATGTCGAAGTTGATATGGCTCACGGGCGTGCGCGAGATGTATATTTGTGGGATGTGCGGTGGAAGGAAAGGCACAACCTCGGAAACGGGCGCTACCTTAAGCGACGTGCCAATGACGATAACCAAGTCGACCACGTTTCGGTCATGCTTGACCAGCCGCTTGGAAAATTCGTCGGGTAGAGGCTCTCCAAAAAACGTAATATCCGGCTTCATGACACCGGCCTGGGGGATGTCGTATGTGCCGTCCTCGTCATCATCGTCGTCGAAGTCGTCAAAGTTGCGACGTGATCTCTTGGAGGCGGTGCTATTGCTGGACCTCTTGCGCTTAAGCGGCCCTGTTCCCCGCACTCGCAGGGCCGCGATGCACTTACCGCACCGCGGGATCTTGCCGGCCTTGATATCGTCAAAGATAGTATCGCCACGAACTTTGTGGCCGCAGCGTTGGCAGCTCGCCGTAGCGAATGAGCCGTGGCACTGTACGAGTTTTTCCGGGAGAATCCCCGCATTGGCCTCAAGGTTGTCGATGTTCTGGGAGTAATTGGTGAGAAGTTTACCCCGGTTCTGCAACATCGCGATAAACGCGTGAGTGGGCGAAAACTTCTTAGTGGCGGGAAGGATATCCTTCGCAACAGTGTAGAAGATAGTTGGGTCATCGCGGAAGACGTCGATATTAAAGACTTCTTGAGGATCATTGATACCCAGCCCTAGCTTCTCTAGTTGCGAGTACAGTCCGGTCTCTTTAGAACGAAAGTCAGGAATGCCGAGAGAGGTAGAGATACCCGCGCCCGTCAGCACGACGATGTTTTGTGACTTCTGCAGCAAGCGCACAGCGTCGTCGATAGAGTTGTACGTCATAATCTTGGCTCTCTTGGTCAGTTCCCGGGTCATGGCCAGAGTGAGCAAGCCAAGGTAGGCTTCGTCAGGATGGCCCTCCAGAAAGTCAGGCGGACGAATACCAAAGGCCGTGAGCAGCTTCTTGGCCGAGATGGCACCAGAGTCAATGTGCAAGTGGCAAAACTCATTTGGGCCGATTGCACGCAACTGCTGGCGGAACGTCACCGCTTCCTCGGGGGTGCAAGCATCGACTATTAGACGAGTTAGCACATTTCTGGTTTGCAGCAACAATAACCGCCCAGAACGATTGAACATGAGTTCTCTTCTCATCCAGTGCTAAGTGCTAAGTGCCGAGTGCTAGGTGGGCAGAGAAATAAGAAATGGAAAGAAAATAGTAATTACCATCTGAAGAGAACGTGTCCTGAGTGAGATCGTCAATTATGTCCTCAAAAATAGACTCAGTCTCCCAAGAGTCCCCCAGGTCATTGACCCGGTCTTGTAGTTCCGAAACATCGCTGTACAGCGGCTGAGGGAGTGGAAGTGGAAGGTGTCCGACCTGCTGGTCATCAACAACCTCTGTTATATGAGCAGTGGCAGCGTGGGCCGGCCCAGGTTCTAATTGTGGTTGCCGTGCTTGCGACTCTATGTGTCGTAGTGGCTGTTGGGGACGAGCTCTTCTCGTATAAGGTCGGCGAACGCGACCGGTGGCGGTCTGTTTTCCTCCTTTCATGATAATAGTCACTAGCGGACAAGTTGATGCACTTGAATAGAAACGTAGAATAGACAAGTCCAGTTTAGGCAGGGAATTCGGAGTTGTCTAGCAAGCCGGAGTTACGTGGCATATGCGAAACTCTGTAGCCTGGATATTACGTTGTAGTTTGAAGGGGGTTGATGAATCATAAAAAATGAGGGTTGCGGATGACAGGCTTCGTGAGTGCGTGCCCAAACCAACTGGAGGATGGATGGATGAATTGGAAGGAGAGTTAACTAGTGGCCCTGGAATGGGGCCGAGGAAAGAGCAGGGCAAAGCGACACGGGTACCACCACGCTGAGTCAAATGGGGGGACGATCAGAAAGGGAGACCTTAGTTTAGCGGAAATTGGAATTGTGTGTGATGGCTGGGCCTGGGCTGTTTGTGCCTTGACGCGTCGTCTTGTTGGTCAAGTTAGCAAAGAGTGAGCGAGAAAAAGTGTCAAGGGAAGTGGTTTGCGATTCAACAAGTCCCAGCCAGCCAGAGTTGAAATGATGGTGAGTTGCGTGTGATTTGAATAATTGTTGAGAACGTGGCAGAAAGGCAGAAAGAGAGAAGAGATCTAGAAGGGATAATACACTTAGTGTGAGGTTGATATGGAGATAAAGTTAGGCGGGCAACAATAGCGCTGGTTTTATGACCTGAGCGATGTTAAACACTTTTGCGGGTGGGAAATGATCGATTAGGTGCAAAGGAAGGAAAATTAGAGTTAGAGAGTCGAAGACGGGAAGTTGTCCAGTTCCAGAAAGAAGCGAATTGCTGATTGGGCCAGACTAGCCCTGCTCGTGCCAGCCAGCCCATGCTTAGGCTACTACGACTCTGATCTGCATCTGCCACCACCTTGGAAATAAGTACACAATGATTGTAGAGGTACGGAGTACAGTACCATCCTTCCCATTCGTAGTTATTGTCTTCTACTCAACCGTCGTGTTTGGTGAAATAAAAGTGCGCGCAAATAATTGGGAATTTCGTCTTTTAATCTATCAATAATAGAAAGGATTAATTATGATCATTTCATCTATTACTAGGAGTTCTGCGTCTGGATGTTGTCTTATGCATAGCGCCGGCCGCCTGGCAGATGTATGTATGTACCGATCTCACTCTCTACATAAAGTAATCGAACCTTTATGTGAATTTGCCCCCCGTGTCCGTCTCCTCCGACTTTGGGGTTTTCCTGCACAAGCTTCTATAATTGCTCCAGTTTCTTACTATTTGCTTTAGCATTTGCATGGCAACGCAGAGCGATTACCGGTCGCTCGATGAGTTGCGGGTCATACCGGGTCAGTTATGGTGAGTATTTGCTGGCTACAAGACCCTCCGATGCCAGTATCTTTGTACATACAGTATCTTCCTTCTCAGGCGTCTTGTTTACCACTACGCAAATCCTGTAATGTCAGTTTCAGTCTTTCGCTCATCCCGCTATTCACTATTGGCTGCTATGCACCTTCTTGAATCGCGTGTGCTAAACCCTAATCTGATTTTTTCCCTGGTTGGCTTAGGCCGAACTTACCGACCTGATACTTTGCAGGTACAAGGTATCGTGGGGGGGTTTTGTTCTTGGAGCTTGCATGCACACGCGTCTGTTTGCTGTCAAATCTGAATTTTTTTCCGCAACTTCTTACCCGTCGTCCCTCTGTCGCATATCTATCAAAAAGCAATAGAGAAATTCATACTTGAACTTGGAAAGTTTGCGTGAGATGAGACGATTACCAGTTTGGTCTGCCTTGGCGTGGTAGTCCGTCAGCCACGGTCTTAACCATTGGTCTCCCTTACAGCTTCAATGGTTCGGATAAACCCGGATTCTTTGCGCTGTTGCGGCAGTTGCCAGATCAGGGTGCTATTGATTCACTAGGAAGTCATCTAGGCACATGCTAGTGTCGGCGACAGTTCTTGGGGGTAGGTTTATAGGTTGAACGGCTCTCTTACCTAAATATAGGTAGGGGATGTGAAGTATCTTGATTGGCACCAGTTTCGGGCACCGCTGTTAACAGTAAGCTGTTTAGAGAATCAGTACAATTGATGAAAAGAACACGGGCCTTCGCAAGACCAGGAAATTTAAAAAAAAAAAAACTATTTCTTGTTCTTGATTCTATCGATGATAAAGAAGTAATATGCACTAACTAAACACCCAATCCAATAGATAGATCGCACTTATACGCTGGCTGTGCTTGGACCGGGAATGCTGTAGGTACCTGTCTGATGGAACATATCATTCTGCTACACATATAATAATGACTCCATGATACCTTATAATGCAAAGATACAAGTGCGGAATTTCTAGTTGTATCGGTGCTGTTTTTAGTGTTGTTTCTGTAACTAACACAGGGAAGAATTCTAGTTTCTCTGCGCTGTTTTGCGATCTTATCCCCTACCCTTGTAACCCCGCATATGAATTGTTGCGGGTACGTACCTATTTAGTATTGAGCCCGTAAGCGAGTGTTGTAGCTCAATGCATGATTGTTTGAAAGATTAACAATAGTTTGGCGCCGCCGTACATAGCTACTACCGAACCATGAGCTCGCTTTGATTACCCTCGCCAAACCGGTAATATTTGCATACACGTCACATTGGACTACCGTCTTGGCCGCCGTCCCATCTTAAGTAAGTCTGTTGCCATGGAATAAGGAAAGAGGTGCCGAATACCAACCACAAGGAATCCTAGAATGCGCGGCTGCTGGCACCAGACTTGCCATCCAATTGTTCCGAAAGAGCTCTGTATTAGCATTTCTTCCCCGTGTCGGAGCTGGGTAGGTAATCTGCGCGCCTGCTGCCTTCCTCGGATGGAGTAGCCGTTTCTCAGGCTCCGTCTCCAGGGTCGAGCCCTTTTTCGGCGAACACGATATTTCCACATAGTGTAGCATTCAATCCGCTTAGGCCGGCTCGTTGCCTTGGTATCATGGCATCCGAAGTGTCCTCTGTACCAAGACGACTAACGCTAGAAACGATTGGAATCAAGACGAATTAGCTATAGGTAAGGCATGGCAGGCTACTTCGATTGTCGTACAGCTGTTCATACTTACATATACACCATCATTCAAAATATCAAGAGAAGGGCAGAGTCGATGATTCTTAGCACGAGGCAGGGCTCATTGGCAAATATAGTTGTTTTCTTCGCCTTAGTTTCTACTACGAATATGGTTTAATTGGTATCGACTTCTTCCGTCGGACTCCCCACCCATACAGGGCCCTCCACTCAGTCTAAGTTGTACAGACAAAGAAAATAGAAGTACAAGATGTTGTGCCACATCATAGACTTTTGTTGCGACACGAAGCTTGGCAGACCTTGTTATTGTCGGCTGCTGAAGGATTTGTCCAGTGCATGGCCTGGAAGGTGTGCGATTGCTCATTATGTTGCCTCGAGTACATAGACGTGAAGCGAAGTGAGCTACTAGCAACCCAGCTAGCACAATAGCCGGGCGGTCTCCAAAGCAGCCGCGCGTTAGCCGCACCTTGAGGTGACATGACGTCCAATACAGTGCTAGAGTGCACGGCTACAAGGCTGTGTAGAGGTCATGCTAGACCCGAGCGTGGGTGGTTGTGATAAAACTGCTTCGTTGCGAGTATTTGGCCTGTTCGAACGCAGGCGCGAATTTGCCGACTGCAGATAAAAATTCCCATATCAGGGCAAGATCGGGGGTTGCGCTGACCAAAGCGCAAATTTGGGACTTTTAAACAAAAAACAAAAAAAACGAATGTTCATACTGCCTAAGACAGAGACTTCGGCTTTTGCGATGGCGGCTGAGGCACACGCAAACGGGGCACGTCTCTAGCAGGATCCAGTTCATCCATTTCTGTCGGTTCTTCTGTTAACACGGGCCCCATTTCAGACCCGCTACCTTCCCGCTGGGAGAGAGGAGAGGGTGAAGGGCGAGGTATCTGTGAGAAATCACGTTCTCCAGTTTTCTCGATGGGCGACCATCCGGCAGCCACACTACCAGCAATGATGCCAGCCATTACCGTCGGCGCACCCAATGCTGAGTTAGAGCGGGATCTTATGGACCTGGAACGTCTGCGGGAATCAGGCGTGGGAGCTGGGGACGGCGCTCCAAAACTATCCTCTCGGATCGGAGTGCGTGGGGCATGCACCGAGTTGGATCGAGAACGAGACGGACTCCTCGTCCTTGACATGAAAGTTTCACGAGGATGCTGCACAGCGAATTTGAGATTATTGAGACGACCGCCCTTGAGTTTCTTAAGGAACGCGAGTTCATCCCGAACATTAGTGAACACGTCTGGATAGTCATTAAATCGCTCTTCATCAGATATCATCAATCCAGGTGGTCGAGACTTTCGTTTGAATACCTCGGGAATACACTTCCGAATCAGCTCATCCGGAATGAGACGGATGACTGAACCGATGGGAATCGAGAGTGCACCCAGAATGATGGCAGTTGCCCACTGTGGTCCGGTCTGGGAGGGTTTGAGAGATGAGATATTGAACGGCGTACTGCCGACAAAAATGATAAGAATCTGCAGACCAATGACAATGATATTGATGCCCAAGAAAAAGTAATTTCTGGTTATGCCTTCAAAGATGTTCATTCGATTGTCTAATCGTCGATTGCTTGGTTCAAGTTAGTCATCGAATCTATAATGTAATCATGATACTGAGCATGCACTTACTTCCACTGATTGAAAATCTGCATCCACACGAATGTGTTGAACACCAAGCTATCCCGCCGCGTGGAGGTGACCATGGTCAAGTCTTCTCGCGCCGCGATGCCAATGGCATACGCGCCGTAGTATAACACGAAGGTAACTACGAGTTGGTAAATAGCTTGACCAATTATCATCTTCCACATGGTGATAGAAATGATACCGGCGGTTCTTCGCTCCGGCTTGCGGTCAACTATGCTATCGGCTGGTGGATCAGTTGCAAGAGCCAATGCAGCCAGTGTGTCCATGATGAGATTGACCCAAAGCAGTTGCACGGCCGTTAGTACGGAACTCTCGCTATCGCTAGAGACAGCGGTGATAAATGTGAGCGCGACTGCGGTTATGTTTACCGTCAATTGGAATTGAAGAAATTTCTTCACGGCATCATTAACAGCTCGGCCCCATTTCAATGCTTTGACAATGCTGGCAAAATTGTCGTCCATCAGAATGATGGCAGAGGCCTCCTTTGCTACCTCTGTACCTGCAATGCCCATGGAAAACCCAACATCAGCAAGTTTAAGAGCGGGTGCATCGTTCGTGCCATCTCCAGTCACGGCAACGACTTCTTCCATATCCTTTAGACGGCGTACAAGAATCCGCTTGTCTTCCGGACTAGACCGAGCTAATACTTGTAGCCGTGGGATGATCTCGTTCTGTGCTACTTTGCTCATATTGCGAAATTCGGGACCTTCCAGAACGACACCGTCAGGTTGCAAAATTCCACACTCCTTAGCAATGGCTTGTGCTGTAAGTTTGTTGTCGCCAGTCACCATGCGAACAATAACGCCCGCTCTTTGGCACTCTTTCACAGCCTCGATAACCCCATCGCGTAGTGGATCTTGGATGCCTACCATACTAATGAAAGTCATTCGGTGGAAGATGTCTTCGAAGACAACCTGGTTTCCCTCGCCTTCGATGCGCTTTACGTTTCGTGGAGGCCATTTTTCGAAATCACGATAAACAATGCTGATGGTTCTCAGGGAATTCGAGGCATAGCTTTCGATCACACCTTTCAGAGCTTCGGTGGTGTCGGGTGTCATTGGTGATTTGGATAGATCCTGAGTAGGATCTGACAGAAATTCTGTGCATTTGGCCAGGAGAATTTCAGAGGCTCCTTTTACATATAATCGAGCCCCACCATTATCGAGTTGTGTGACGACACCCATGCATTTTCGACCGGAATCGAAAGGAATCATTTGCAAAACACTGGCATTCGCTCGTTCCTCGCTCACCGGCCCCATCCCCAAGTAGGCACGGGCATAGAGTAGCAAAGCAGTCTCGGTTTTGGACCCAATAAAAGTCTCCTCACCATTAGCCTCACCTTCGAAGGCTGTCGAATTCAAGACAATAGATTTCCGAAGCAGGTCTTGAGCTTCTTGGCTGAGAGATGTGGCAAATTTTTTCTCGTCCAGATCCTCGTTAGCTTCAGGTTTGCTCTTTCCAAATTGATGATTAGTGCCGACTATGCCCGCAACGACTTTCATTTTATTTTGGGTTAGTGTCCCCGTCTTGTCTGAGCAGATGGTTGTAGCATTTCCCATAACTTCGCAGGCTTTCAGATGACGGACCAAATTGTTTTCCTTGAGCATGCGAGTGGTTGCGAAAGCTAAAGCGAGTGTGACGGCAAGCGGAAGTCCTTCTGGGACTGCGACGACTATGATCGTGACCACAACAATGAAAATAGTAATGAATTGTTGGCCCTTTTCTGATGGTGACGCATGGCTTGAAGATAGGCGAACTAAGAATTCGATGAACAGGACGATGAATAGTAGTAGGCCTGCACCGCCACCTAATTTCGCGATATATTCGGCCACCACGTTCAGCTTGGATTGGAGTGGCGTAATCTCAGGATCTTCATTCAAGGACATCATGGTTTTTCCGTAGCTGGAATAGATACCCGTGGATGTGACCATGAAAGTTCCTACACCTTCCATCACCCGGCCACCTGACTGGATGAACGGGTCTAGTTTCTTGGTATCTTCGCCGTTTTCGATTGCTCCATATACCTCGTCAGCCGGTCGCTTCGCTAGGACATCTGACTCTCCCGTAGCCTGTGATTCATCACACTTGAGATTGTATCCCTTGATCAAAACGCCGTCGACGGGTATAAGATCACCAGGTTCCAGATGAAGCACATCCCCGGTCATCAGGTCAAAAACTGAGATCTCAACAGTCTTGCCAGAGCGAACAGCCTTCACCACTCGGTCTTGTTTTTTTTTGTTCAATTGGGCAAATTGTCTCTCCTTCTGCCAGTCGTTCAACGAGCCCACAAGAACAACGATGACGATAGCAACAATAATGGCTACGCCTTCAATCCATTCTACACCGGGATTATTGGCCGTATGCTTCTGGCCAAATGTTTGATAGAGACCAATTGCAAGAGAGACAACCGCGGCAACAGACAGGAGGATGAGGACTTTGTCGTTGTACGTTATCCATACCAACTGGAGGAAACTCTTGCCCTTCTTCTCGGGTAATCGGTTGTCACGGAACACTCGTTTTCGATCGGCGAAGGAGTCATTAGAATCCTGTCGAGGGTGTGTCGTCGTTCGTCTGACTGGCGTGTCTGGACTAGCAATACCCTCATTGGCGAGCTTGGAAGACCCATGGCCAGTCGCATCCTCAAAAGACATTTTGCCGTCAAGATGCTTCTCGTCTATACTTAAGCCAGCAGTACGGTCACTGCGAAGCCCCTTTTCCAATCCCCGAAGGCCGCCCAATTGATAGAACGCAGATAAACTCTTGGGGTTAAACATTTTGGTGAGCTGGCCGGGGCTATACGCGAACGGATTGTCCGCAACCTCGAAATCCTCTTCCCGGCCTTGATCTGGCTTCAACGCATCCTGGTCCTTCATAATATGCTCGTTGTCATATGTCGATTTAGGGGACTGCTTCTCCGTAACCGAATCGCCTTGTGAGGAAACCGATCGCGCTCCATCTTCACTATCAACGGAATTTTGCCGGGGTCGGTGATTGGTTGGGACGGCTAGAAATGCCTGCCCCTTCTCGATCGCACGCGATGTTACCGGACTCGATATATTATGCGGGCTCGTCGGTCGGCTGTCTTTGCTGTCAAATGAATGCGAAGTACGAACTTCGTGATGAGACGATGAGCTAGGCGCTTGAGAACCGGCTGGGAGGTGCGTTCTTTCCGACGAAGCCCAACTTGCAGCGAGAGTGGCTGGACTAGTAGTCTCGTCGGGGGCTAGTATTGGCGAATGAGGGGGGTTTGAGGGCGAGTCTGTATCGTTCGTTGTATCAATCGTTATCGTAGGCCTATTTATGGCTTCTGTGAGTGATTGTTCCGATACGTAGCATGGGGGTAGATAGGTGATATCGAAACAAAACGAAATTAAGCAAAGCAAAACAGCGACATTTGATAGATCTGAGGATCGGTCGCTATACTTACGCTCTAGGCCGCCGCGGCGTGCCTTCGGCACTATTATCTTGGGGATCTGACATGATGCGCCCAAACTTGGTGTGTCTGTTAACGTATGAACCACATCCACATATATCCAGCTATGCAGAAACTGCGAATGAAGGGTACCAATGGTAGGAAAAGCCCTGCAGTAGCGAGGACACGGAGAGGCAACCGGTCTACTGTCAACGGGTCATTGGAGTGGGTGGATGACGAAGCAGTGGCGGCCAGTTAGACTTCAACCAAGCAAGCAAAGCCTATGCGCGTATGCAGAGCGGTGAAGTGTACTTCGTCCCGACCATTCGGCTTAAAGCCTAATCAATGCCGTTTGCCACAGCCTGCTGGAGCACAACGCCGCAGTCGAGTTTCGAACTTTGGAAATTGGCGCGCGTCTGGCCCGTGTGGGTGTGTATACAGACTACCGGTACTGTAGAGACTGTGGGCACCAATTGATGTTGATGGAGGCCTGTGGTAAACAGGAGTCAGTAGCCAGAAACCGGGAACCAGAAACCAGGTCGTAGGTCGTTTCGGACTGGCCGTCGATCGGTCGGGATCGGGCCTCGACGCGTGTTAAGGCCCGGAGCAGAGGTGTGTCGGTGAGGTCGCCGAAGGAGCAAAGACGGCAGGCAGAATTAAGGAGAAAAAACGACTACAGGGTATGTGATGATAGTACCCGGGGCTTTGCTACGGTTCTACTGCCAGCATAGGAGATGTGGAAAGCCAGAGACCGAGTAGAGGAAGGGTTGGGTCCTCCGGTAGGCTAGAAGGGAGCGACTGAGGCTGTGCTCGCGGCGTACAATCAAACTCTAGGATCCCGTTTGCGGATGCGCCCTGTCTGATCGCGCTGAAGGGATAGGAGAGCAGGGTGAGGACGAGTACGCGCTGAACTCGATTCGCGATGGGATCCGCCGAGTGGCAAGCAATATGTCCGCAGGGCGATGGCCTCCTCCCTTTGTAACTGGGCAGGACGAAGAATAAAGGCTGTTATATTAGACGGCAAACAAAACATAATACATCCTGGTCTTGATCAAGAGCTCGAAGCGAGAAATGTGTTGTACAGAGTAGAAGTACAGTACCTACATACAAGACGTTTAGGCTAGCCAATACGGAGCTAGGTAGGTACGTACATACCTAACTTCTCTACCTTCTAAGGTTAGGTAGGTATCTACAGTGCAGAGTACCGGCCAATGCACCCAGTGTAGCAATACAGCACTGCCCTATTGCCAAAATGGAAACCGCTCCAAAGAGCGTGGTGCTACTAGGTAGGAGGCGCCGAGGTGCTCCATCCAAGGCAAGCAGTTCATGATGTATGTATGTACGAAACAGATACCTACTTACTGTAGTACGAGTTGCGTATTCTGTAGGGATTCTCAAAGTACACATAAGTGCTGTAGAATCTTACTTCTCTATTCTCATCCTGAGGTAACGAGATCGCGTTGACCGGTCATATTTATTCTTTGGGCCTTCCCATTTTATACGCATTACCGACTAAACACTTCACTTCTTATTACACGAGAATTTTTGCTGCCCCAGACAAGCCGTTGGGTAGACATTTTGCACACCAAAGCAGTAGTATATCTGGTGTATCGCCAAGAGCCCAAGTCTCTTCGTTGTGACTTGGCTAGGGACGATGTTTCAGCGTTTCTAATTAGGACCAGCGCTTCAATTTTTCGCCCACTCTCCTTCGAAAATAAAAACCAGCATAACCACACTAGAGGTTCATATTTTATGACTCTGTCATGACAAACCTCATGATATTGGAGGATACTTCTCTAATATGGTATGTAGGTTCGGATGGCCCGCTACTTAAATCCTGCAACGAGATAATTAGGTACGAGTCTGTAAATTGTATGTTATGTCAATTGGATCTTTGTACTGTACAGTACCTACTGACGCCCCCTTTCCAAATGGCATCCAAATGGCGTCCAAATGTCCAGCGCATCCTGCAGACTGGAGATGCCAAGAGAGGCTGTGCTAGACTAGCGCATATGTGCTGACATCAAGATCTACACTAGGTGCACCCGGACAATTTCGTCTAGTATGAATCATGGCACAAAGCAAGCTTTGCGAGTCGGAACGAACACAATTTACGCACATAGAGTTTTGCTATGCAGACTCGCCTTGCATTGAGTTCATGTTCGCCTGCCGTGTCCTTGTTACTACCTAGCGTCTTGCTAGAGAATCGACAGCATCTGCACCCGGCCGCCAGTATTTAGGAGCGCATTTGGCTGATAAGGTGAATCAGTGGTGTGAAAAAAAGCCTTAGGCCACTAGAGCAGTAGCTGGTCGGATCCATTGGACAATGACAATGGTGCAATTATCAACCCCAAGAAATCGGCCCTACACTACTCCGTACGGAGTCTGTGAGTTGTTACATGCGTGGATGCCTTGCAATGGAAACCAAGGCTATCATGCTATAGGCCTCTCGCCGCCACCCAGCATACGTATGGCATTATATCCCTCGAACCAACATATACCTACTTCGTACAGTCCAGAGCAATACCTCCGTGCATGCTGCCAAGGAGCTTAGGAAGTGAGGCAGTCCGTGTAGCATGCACCAAGTACAGCAGCAACTAGACTCGCCAACGTGGTAATTAAGTATGTGTTCTGTTGAAAACGCCTACCTTCATAGGAAACAGAATTCGTCGTGGCTGAAAGTCCCTGGTTCGGGTCATACCACAAGTCTTCATTCTGAGTTCGATTCAGCACCGCTAGATAATGACATCACGCAATTCGCGAAAGCCACATGCTTTCGCTTAGGTATGGTTTATCCTGATAAATTAGACTACGGTGTTTCTGCGCCGAAGTCCAAGAGATCGGTGTACGCCGATACGGAGTAGACATGGACAGCACCGAAAGTGCTCTTTGGTTGTCACCAAATTTACTGCAGCTTACGAAGTACTCTGGAAGAGAAGACCAGAACAGTGTGATAGAAACAAGCTTTAAATAGTCGATAATACCTGGTATTATCCTAATTAGAGCATCGTCAGCGTTATGAATGAAGCAATTGCCCATCAAAATCGAGCCTACCGACTGTATCTATGTAGGTAGCTTTGCGCTAACCTAGTGTCTTTGATACCCACTTGCCAAATTCAGCAATATCCATGTTCAGCAACATGTCGCATCGACAATCCATCAACTCAACTTTGACTTTGCCAAATCTTTCCGTATTGCGTGGTCGACATTTGATTTTTCTTCACAGTAAAGGATCCTTGAAACTTAGTTTCACCAAAGGACAGATATTTTACGTCATTGGGAAGTGAACAGGCCTATAAAGAATCCTGCCCGGTAGGTATTACTCCGAGATGATTACTATGTCTACCTTGTGCAGGCCTTTCACCGTATCATGCCTAGATTGCCTAACTAGGTTAGGCGGGTATAGCGGCCAGCTAACTTTCTCTCATAAATGACAAGACTAATCTTTTATTTAGGCATTTTAACTCTCCATACGGCGATCGCCGGATTTCCTTCTAGAACAACCAGCGAAGCCTACCAACATAGAAAGTGCATCTGCTCTCCAGCGTAGTCATCTCTGGAACACCTGCCTTCCAAACAGCATGCATTCTATTCCCGCCAAGCAGAATCGACGCTACAAACACGTGCAGCCAATAATTATCAGCTTCTCTAGATCAGGTACCGACGCATATTTACCCGTGCACAACAGCCGTTGCACTCCGGCCCATAGCATCGGGATCCCACCGCTCCGCGCACCGATACATGTGTTTCTACTATGTAATTACAAAATTGGAAAATAAAAATAAATAAAATATTGACCAGCTGTATCCGCTGCTAACCTCAAGATGAGGCGCCCTGGTCCATCAAGATCATGTAGTATAATGATATGGCATCTATGACGTACGGAGTAGCGCGTATCTACATGACAAGCGATTTGTAGTGTAACTATCCATCTAAGACGTATGTTGATTATTTGCTATCATGACAAAATTTACTCATGTATGATGCTCAGCCATCATTTTCGTATTACTGCCACCAGACGCTGCCACCTTCGTACGCTATATTACCAAGAGACATAGGGTGGGTATTTCGTTGTACCGTAATAAGAAAACACACAGCGATTAGCCAATGGCCAGGTACCGCGTGATTGGGAGACGGATCGTCTGATAATCGGAACCTGCTGTCAAAACACTGTTTCAGCGCAATTTGGGGTGTTCTAGTCCTATCAAGGGAGCTCAGATGAAAAAGTTCCGGGGCCAGAGTCCGCAGGCAGGATTCTAGTCGTGAAACTCACAGCCTCATCCGACTTTGGCCGTACCGATCGCAATCCTCCAATACCGCCCCAACGTTTAATACAATACTAGGCAGGCGGGCGTAATGCGATGCATGGCGAGGTGTTCGCGGCCGGAACCGTCGGGGCGGCGACGCTGCGGTAAGTGTGATTGTGTGATCCCAAGAAGGCGCAGTCATTGCAGCCGCGTCGCTTCGTTCGTCATCTATGTATTCAAACAGTCTTATCACGACAAATCCGCGGTTCCCCGTGGAAAATATAATCCCCACGCAGCCGAATTGAAAGTACCTTGCGCTCCCCAGACCCAAGGGTTTGCGCGCAAGGAACTATTGTACTCGGCAGTTCAGCGATGTGAAATTCCTCCTCTTCCTCTCGCCTGTCAGCTCCTGTAACAGGATTACAAAGACTCCTCCAACCACGTTATGTGATGATCTGGTCTCGGCATGTCCATGCGCACATATACCTGCCTCGGGCCGCTAGTTATTTCCGTATTAATTGTCAGGAAGATGGACTTCTATCTACAAAGTAGGGTGGAGACATCATCCAAATGCATTCAATTGAACCACTGATAGCTCGAATGATGTAAGTCAGGGTTCGAGATTATTGATTCTTAAACCCCCTACAGCTGCAGGGCGAAACTATCAGTCTTACGGAGTACGGAGTAGTTTCGGTGATAACATATTCGTTAACACCATCGGCACTACTCCACTGGGCCGCTAATGATCCTCTTACGATTGAATTTTGAACTGAAATGTGATATTCTTAGATCTAACAAAGGCAGACATGATGTCCAGTACCACATAAACGAATTCATAATCTTATTATTCTGGGGGAAAAAACGAGCAACAGGCTATGAATCTTAGCACTTTTCTCGCGATGCTATCATTGTCCTTGCGTGTTGATAAGCCCCAGGTCGTATATCAGCTGGCTAATCGTCCAATATTGGCCGACGCATTAGTAGCATAGCATGTTTAGTTATTCACTGTGTTTTTTCATTGCTACATATTTCACATAATGCCTTGTATATAAATGCTTCATGAAAGACGGTCAGAATGACTGGCACTCGGAATTATCTAATGGCCTCTTGGACTTGACGGAATTTCTTAGTCTTGGTATCGCCGGAGTGGAGCATCCTGCGGACTTTCAAGTCGCTAAACTCCGCCGGCAGTCATCACGCTATTCAATCTCCACGAGGACTTTTTCATTCTTCGTCACTTGCAACTAAGTGTTCGGCGGCAGACATGACGGGACTAGCCGGTACATCAAACGCCGGTACGCCGGCCTCAAGGCAAAAGAATTGCAACAATTGCGTCCAGGCCAAGAGACGATGCGACCGGCGAACACCGATCTGTTCACGGTGCGCGGAGAAGGAAACGCCTTGCATCTATTATAGTAAAGCTAAAGCAGCCAATCGGTTGCAAGCATGGCGAAATGAACCAACTCCTTTTCATGATGCCTCATCATTCAGTACCCCCATATATTCTCCTTCGAGTGTTCCGGACCTATCATTTGATTTAAATTGCTCCGGGGACTTGCCACACATTTTCCATCCTGACATTGCCATCGAGCCTGCCCTCCAAGATAGCGCGTCTGGAGATGATGGTTCGATTGATGCTATTATGCAAATTCTGGGAAATGACATTTCATCTTCTTCGGAACAGTGGCTGACTAGAACCGAGGATGAGGAATCTGTTCTGCCTGAGCGCCCAGCGACTCCAGCGGGCGCAGAAGTCATATTAGGATGGGGGAAGATGGCAAGCTGCGTGAGTCCATCTCTGACCACAGCGCTCTCAACTAACAGAACGAATTTTTTTTTGTCTGTTCCTGTAACTAAATGATTCTAGTCAGGAATCGATCCGTGGCTTGTACATGACCCTAAGTCATCAATACATTATATCGTAAATCGAGTCAAGAGGTTCACAGAAGAAATGGCGGCGAAGAACAGCACCCCTTTCCTTCACAAGTATCTATATCGCGAACATACACCCGCGTGCATTGTGTCCGTATGTCATTAACCAGCTCAATTTTCTTCTTTCGGATATTGACACCAGCCTATCTATGCGTCAGAGATTCCCATAGTCCGTGTACAGAAGAGCAATTACTAACTTGGATATCACAGTGTTTCACGACCTGCGTTCTCTATACCAACCGCACAACATCAAATGCCACGATGACAGTGAAAGCCTTGCTAAGCAGTGTGCAAAGTCTTGTCGACGCCGAAGCCTGTCGCGTTGTATCGACCCCTATGGAGAAGCTCGCGCGCACTCAAGCGCTCTTTCTCTATCAGATAATCCGTCTCTTCGATGGAGATATAGGCTTGAGGGCACAAGGCGAGAAAGAAATGGGGCTGCTGAAGACATGGCTGAAAGAACTAGTTCATCACCGCGATAACCTCAGCGATCTGGCTCTATTAGAAGATTCTTCCATCAAAGAACAGCCACCGGTTGAGTGGGAGGTGTGAATTATATCCTTGATTTCATAACAAGTGTACTCGCTAACACATGCATCACAGAAATGGATCTTCGCCGAATGTGTACGTAGGACTGTAATAATTGCATATGCAGTTCTGAGCCTCTACGAGCTCCTGAAGGACTTGAACAACTCGGGTAGGGTTATATAGCCAGTGGACCGTGTTGGAGTCTAGAGCTAATGTTCATATAGATGCAGAAGATCCTTGGTTCTATGTCCATCGCTGGACACTCGGGCGGTCGCTCTGGGAAGCCGATTCCCCAACGGGTTTTCAGCGCGCGTGGAAAGACAGTCCACATTTCGTCATTGTGAACTTCATGTTCGAGAAATTCGTCAAAAGCGGAAAAGGCGACGATGTAGATGAATTCGGCGAAATGCTCTTAAATATGTCAGTGTATGTGAGAGTCGTGATTGAGCAGCACTAACAATCTACATAGGTATATGGGTATTGATGCGATGAAAGACTTCATGACTCCATCTAACTCAGGAAATGTTATACAATAAATCCGACAGCCTACGCATACGTTTAATCTCATCTTTGAGATACGCCCCGCTGCCGATGGCGCTGCACAGCGGACATTAGTCCCCTAATAATTGTATGGTGGTTGGTATTTAGAATCCGGCTAGAGTGGTAGGTCGTGCTCCAGTCACTGAGAATAACCAAGTGGCGCCAAGGACACTGCTAACAGATATTAACGACCCATACACTAGACATTCTCGAATCTATGATTTGACAAGATAGAGATGATTAAACATCTATACATATGAGTATAAATAAATCAATATTAGTTCAAATGGGGATTCGGGTACCAACAACCTGACAGTGTTTGTATGCTCTGCATTTCACGGTGGATTCCATGCTGGCGAAGTGTTGTCGCCCAGACGACACTAATACCCGCTCAACCCAATCGCTACAAACCTATTGGGCCTCGAATCAAAGAAATGAGCCAAACGGCGAATACCAATAGCGCTGTTAGGAATCGAACCCAACTCACTATTTGACCCTGGCTATGGTAGGTCAAAGATGGCCTATTAGTGCACATTATATCATATAGGCTCATATCTTTGTATATAGCTTCACTTTGACTCCATATATATCCTACCGGCCTTGGCCTGCCATTTCTGGTTGCAGGGTCACACCTAAAATCCGTCTACGGCCTTGTGAATTTGAAAATTGCGTGCTCTGTGTAACCGACGTGCATGCCTTTACGAGATAATACATCTTCACTGAAGCCGCTCGCTTTCTCTTCCCGCCGGGATCAAAGCAGATTTGCTAAGTCTTAATGCCGTTATTCTTCCTGTTCTACCGACCTCAATCAATTTCTCCTTACGATGACCGAACTCAAAGCTGCAAGACACTCTACCCTCGTTTAGTCACTACTATGCTATAAGGGCAATCGTGTCAGATTAGGTACTACATCTAAGTAAGCCGAGAGAGTTTTCAATAATAAGGTCTTGCGGCATAGAAAAATGCTAGTATTAGTCATACTAATCTTTTCTCGATAACATTCTCGCTAAGACTCGGCGTACCTCAATATAATTTAATTATGTAGGTATCTGGTGTAAAGTATGCGTAGCCGGAACAGACGTTCCAAGTCCTTTACGGCCCTGGCATAAATCATACTTTGTGAAGATTCAAATTCACGCTACAATTCTGTGCGCTTATTTTGTTTCTGAACTGTAGAATCCTATCAAGCTGATGATTCTGATCATTGACTCAACAGACACCTCGAGGTAACAATTATACAACATTAAGCGTTACAATATCCAATTATCTTATCTGTATTATTATTATTATTATTATTATTATTATTATTATTATTATTATTATTATTATTATTATTATTATTATTATTATTATTATTATTATTATTATTA